>MU226183.1:1411971-1442859 GCA_018584345.1 Thuja plicata | reverse complement strand
CACTTTCCTTGATGTAACATTAGGATTAAGTTGGATATTAAATAGTGATTGGTCAGTTACAGTTTAGATTAATCACTGTTTAAGTGATGAGCCTCGACAATAGTTCTCTGCCGTGGGCAGGAACTAATAACAGTTGGATGGCTTTATATATCTATGATGCATTAAACAGCTCTCATAACTCAGACATCTCAAAATCAACAAATGCTAACTAATAGTTTAAATATGCAAGCTTTATCTAACATCAGTCATCATGCACTGAAAACACTAATTACTAATTTTCAAAATCAGAAAAATGATACAGCCCATTTGTATTCTTAATACTTAGAATTTGTAAATTTTAATTGGAGGAATTTTCAACTTTATTGGTATTCATATTGGATGGGCATTTGTGCATAACTTAAGGTAATTTTTGAAGTGGTTGTGGTTCACTGTTATTGAAATATTTTTAACTAGGTATTAAATGACACTTTGTAGTGACTAGGTATTGGGCAGCATTTTGAAATGACCGTTAGGTTATTAGAGTTGGTTTTGGGTGACACTTTAAAATGACAACTTTTTAATCTTTATTTATGCCTAGGTAAGTAGCATATAGAGAAAAAAAAAATCATCCAAATCTATGTAAAAATCATCTAAATCTGATGTAGATATTAGCTATAACAACTATTGATATGCTTCCCCTGATCCTGCTTCTCTAAAAGTAAAGAATAAAAGTGATTGAAAAGATTATTTTTTTCTGAGTGCCATCAAACTCTTTTCCTCAGATTTTGTGTTTTGAGTACTGATTTACAAATTTTTTAAATTATTTTTCTAAATGCGTGTTTTTTTTCCTCAGAAAAAATTTGTAACATCATATTGAAACAAAATATGAGATTACATTTTGAAAAAGTTTTAGAAGCTTTACAGAAGGAAAAAACAGCAAACACCACAAAAAAAGAGATCAAAGAAGGAAAAAACACCAGAGCCAAGGAGGGCCAGAAAAGCTTCCAAGGGAGAAGCAGCCCGCCAAGAAAGGGAAGAGACCCCAACAGAAAAACGAAAAGAAGATCATAAAAGATTATAGACAGAAAGTGTGTTTGCTCTTAAGTATGAATCCTCTATGTGTTCCCTAATTTCCCATCTATCTATAGTCAAAAGTAGTCCTTCCTTTAAAAGGGTATTTGTCTCCATATTAAGCTCTTTATGAACATGATGAAAATAAATTTGCACAAAAGAAAAGCACATCTTATCAATCATATCTTTAATAATTGATTTGAACAAATTTTTCACCTGATAGATCCCATTGATCCATTTGATAATGACTTCTAAATGGCCAAGAACTTAAATTTTTTCCCACATCCAAAGTCAAGTCAGCAATAGTCTTAAAGGTCATAATCTCAACAAAATTATTAATACTACTGCCCAAACCAACACTAAAATATATATAGTGATTGGTCCAAATATACAGGTCTTAAAAAGTTTCATGTTTTCTGTACATGCTTCCGCAGTGAGCTATCTCACACATCATCAGTGATTTATGTTTCATAAATTTATCACTATTATATGGGATTGTTTTTACCACTTTTCTTATTTTAATATGGGAAGAGAAGATTAGCGACAGATTTCACAAAATTATTTGCCGATAGCTATTGTGCACAACCTGTGTTGAAGTTTTCATATGAGATTTTGAATGAACAAAGTCAATATGAGGGAAGCATGATTAGAGAGAAATTGATTTTTGTGGGGGTTTTTAAGTTACGTGTAGTTTTGAGTACTCTTTTTTTTAATTGTATTAGGCTGGGGGTTTCAAAAGGCTAAAAAATTTATATATTCTTTTTTTTTAATTGTATTAGGCTGGGGTTTCAAAAGGCTAAAAAAATTTGTAATGATATATGTGCTTGCATGGAAACCATTTTATATTTTCACACCTATCTTCCAAGGAATCGAGGCATATCACACACACAAATTCTCCCAATCACAATTTATTCTTTCATTAGGTGATTCCAAAATCTCTTTAGCCAAAAACATTACGATAACTAGAGAATCTAATATTGTCAGACTATGGAAGAGATCATTGACTGATGAAGAAGCTCATGGTCTCACACCTCCTCGGAACATCTCCTCAGAATGCTTGAAAATTAAAGAGTACCTTCTTAAAAAATGCTTAAACATTACCACAGAGCTGTGGATATGCAGAGAAGCCATGGATTTGATGGTGTTCGTTCCTTTCACATGAAGGATCAAACACGCCTGCCAAGACCTCCCCGGACCATTTGCAACCATGGAAACAAAGGAGACGTCACCCATAGACCACTTCCTAATAGGGAACAATGGACTGACAGAATGGAAGGAAAGGATGGAATAATGCCCATTCCCAGAACCGGGAAACTTTCAAACAGTCACATTTGGGAATTCAGAATAAATAGAATTTTGGAAGCAAAGTTCAGCTTGAGCCTGAAGGGGGTCAAAAACCTGGGTTAAGGAATCCTCCAAGAAGACATAGGTTGCATTGGCATCCCTCACCCATTAACCCAAATCTCATTCCGATCTTTCCAACCTCTAAAGTGGGGATTCCAATCAAACCTCCTCTTTCGAAGAAGGCATGGTCCAATCTCCATTGGGAAATCCACAAGAAATGAGTAGATCTATTCAGGAACAACAGGGCTCTGGGTTTTGATATTGGACTAAACAATGCTTTTCAAAAAAAACATAAGAACAATAATAGGTGGAGGCCTATTCAGAGCTCCTATTAAAGACTAAAGCAATTACAAAAGAGTCAGCCAACAAAGGAAAATGCTGATCATTCCTCAGAAACAAGCCCGAGACATTCAGATGGAGGAATCTACCAGAAACATTAAGGAAGGCCACCCCTTTCTTAGACCAGAGGAAGTCACCATTACCTTTTCTATGGACTCTTTGGCTCAAAGGAGACATCTTCTGGTTCACCTGGCCTTGATTTGTAAATCCTGGAATACAAAGGTATCCCACTCCCAATTTTCCTTGTGGGCTTACGCTAGCTGGCTCAACATCTCCAAAATAGAATCTCTTGATGACAAGCTGGGCTATTATCTTGTTATCTTTAAAGATAAGATTAGTATAGATAGCACATTCGAAATAAAGGCGTGGTTCCGCAACAACTGCGGACTTCACATGCAATAATGGTCTCCTAACTTTGATAACTCTAAAAATGTTGTCAAGTTCATCCCAATGTGGATCTTTAAATAACCTCCCTATGGAATATAGAGACTCTGATACTTTGCAAATCATTTCCAATAAATTGGGTATCTACCTCAAGCATCAACAAAGGCAGAATTTGGCTTCAACATTGCTGTGTTTACTCATGAACCTCACCAAAGAACTCCCAAGATCTCTAAAGATTATTTCAAAAATTGGAACATGGGTGCAGGCCATCTCTTATGACCTTCAGCAGAATCATCCAATGGAAATGCAAGTATCACCGATAAATCTAGACACTGTGATGCTAGACAGAGATCCATGTGAGAATACTACTCACGAGAGAGCTACCGGGAGCAGCCACACCCTTCTCCTGCAACATAACTTGGCATGGGATTAATTCCCGGAGGTAGGAATAATGGAAAACCCTAGCACATCTATGATAGTTGCAAATGATGATACACATAAGGAAAACATGAAATTGTTTCTTTGTTTTTTTTATTGGAAAATTATAAGTTGGACCAATTAGAGGTTTATGCCAAGAACTCTTTTACTGGCACCAAGTCCAAACTAGGGAAGTAACAAGCAAGGAACTCACAACACGAACTGGCTGATAAATTTGGCAAAAAATGGAGGCAGAAGGAATACGAGATCTCTTCCTAAGTAGAATATAGTGGTGATCACTCTATGCAAGCCTATGACACCAACAAATCTGTAGTCGCCAGAGAAGAGTCACATTACTTCCTACATGGAAAGTAATCATCTTAATATCACTCTGAGATTCAATCAGAAGATTGCAGAACAACTCCTGACTCAATGGTTTAGAGAGGTACAAGTGGAGATGATGTCTCAGTTGGAAGATCAAGTTTTGGAAAAAGAGGTTCAATATGATGGTAATGTTACCCATAATGGAGTGATGGTTACCCTAGATGGAAACCCACCAATGAAATACACATCTCCCTCTAAAAATCTTTCCCCAAAAGTGAAGAACTCCCTGCCTTAAGAAGTTGCTCAAGAAGATGACATTTTGCAGACCAAGATTAGAGATTTATGGGATATAGAAAAGGATGAGGTGACCTCTGGACCCAATATGGATAAGTATCAAGTGATCCAAAATATTAGAACTAGATATGTCTCTCCATCTACACTAATGGTTGTCACTCCAGACCTTGATTCTTCTCGGACTGCAAAAAATCAAAAAATCTTTCAGATTGCAGAAAATCTTCAAGACTCAAGGTGAAAGAACTAAGAGACAACAGGGTGGTGCTAGTAGACACATCCAAAAAGTCTAGATCTAGGAACAAAATTAAGGGGGGGATGATTCCATTAAAACCAGTTGGTAAGAGATTTCATTATCGGGGTTCAGATTCAGATAGGGTTGCAGAGCTCCAAACAGAGGATCAAACTATTCATTCTCCTATTTCTCCAAGGTTTTAGGCAGTTTATGAACTCTTTGATTGTTTAGAAAATAGAACCACGACTAATGAGAATAATTTAACTTCATTTGTTGAAAGACTTTAGATGCGGATTACGTCGAGGAAGAAGATAGATGGAATGACATTGAGGGCCTTGTTTACTATAACAACAATGTGGCAGAGGATTACCAGGATACCTCCATTGACAGGAAGTCAGATGATCCCTACCCTGCACCCCTCCCTTCTTTTCAGTCTTCCATTTTAGGCATTCAAAAGTCTCTAGCTAATAATTCCCTTCCGGATTGTGGTGTGGTAAAAAAGAAAGGCAAAGGTAGGAAATCACTTGCTACATTAAGATCAGAGGATGGGGAAGACCACGATCAATCAAAAATCACAACATACTTAAATGTTGGGAAGGGGAAGGTCCTTCCCAAGTCACAATGAAGGTCCTATCATAGAATGTTAGGGGTCTCAATGCCCCTAACAAGTAGTGTATAGTGAAATGCTGCATATTGTTGGCCAAAGTAGACATTGTGCTCTTACAAGAAACAAAAAATGAGTCTGGACCAAATATCCATCTTCACCAAATCCCTTGGGGATTGGTCTGCATACGGATATGAAGCAATTGCATCTTCAGGAGGAATTTCTATTCTCTAGAATCTGAGACATCTTGTTTTCTCAAGTCTGGATAAGAACTCTAACTGGTTAGGTGCTGAAATCAGAAGTTCAGTATCCAATTTAAAATTCTACATTATAAATGTGTATGGCCCAAATCTCAACAGGAGGAAATTGGAAGTTTGGGCATACATAAGTAGATGTTTTCTTGCTCATGCAAACGAGAACATCCTTCTAGGGGGAGACTTCAATGCCATTGTTCATCCCTCAGAAAAACTTGGGGGCTCGCAAAAAAAATCACAATCACAAACACATTTTAAAGACTGGCTAAATTCAGAAAATTTGATGGAAATAGAACTGGACAATGGCAAATACACTTAGACAAATAGAAGACTGGGGCCTAACAACATTGCAAAAAAATTAGACAAATTATTTTTCAAAGGGGACCTTACTCTTTTTCCATTTGATTTCAAAGCATTCATCTCCCCAAGTTGAGGGTCTGATCATTTCCCCATTCAATTGGAAATTGTGGGGGAGGATAAACCCCAGCAGTGCCCATTCAAATTCAAAAATATGTGGTTTAAGGGTGCAATTTTTTTGAATTTAGTGTCAGATTGGTGGGCGGAATGCAAGATAAAATGGTCAAAGCTATTTTGTTTTGTATCAAAACTCAAGTACATTAAACAAAACTTGCTTATTTGGAACATAACACATTTCAACAACATCTTCTCTTCAAAATCTGAGGTGGAGCAGAAACTTAAGGATTTGAATGAAATCATTATGCAACAAGGAATGAACAACGATCGATATGATTTGGGAAAAGAACTATTAAGAGATCAAGAGGAAATTCTGGCAAAGGAAGAAACATTTTAGAAGCAAAAATCCAGTGAAAACTGGTTAGAGGCAAGAGACAAAAATATAATTTTTTTTCTTAACATCACCAAACAACGCAAGAGTGTCAATAGGATTCATCAAAATTATAATGGTGACAGGACTCTTCTTCGAGATCAGAAAGAGATGCAAAAGGAAATAGTCAATTTCTATTCCAAATTGTTAAACCACTCTGAGATTTCTCACCTCAATGCTCATGAGGATTTACTGGTGGACATCCCAAAGATTATCTCTAATGAGGATAAGTCATTGCTTCTATCTAAATTCTCAGAGAAGGATTTCCTAGAAACTCTCTCACACATGGCTCCAGATAAAATCTAGGCCTAGATGGATTCCCACCCAGCTTCTTCCTGCATTGCTGACATATATTTGGAAAGGAACTCATAGATGCTTTGGAGGAAACCCGATCTTCAGGTAGATTTCTAACTGAAATCAATAATCCTTTCATTGCTCTAATTCCCAAGAAAGACCAAGCTAAATGTATGGATGAATTTAGACCAATAGCTCTTTTCTACACTATTTACAAAATCTTTTCTAAAGCTTTATCCAATAGATTA
Source organism: Thuja plicata (assembly GCA_018584345.1). Classification (NCBI taxonomy): domain Eukaryota; kingdom Viridiplantae; phylum Streptophyta; class Pinopsida; order Cupressales; family Cupressaceae; genus Thuja; species Thuja plicata. Next base: position 1,436,231 of record MU226183.1, on the reverse strand, counting down.
AAATTGGTCTTGGGTAAGATTATTGGGGAGGAAAAAACCAGTTTTGTTCTAGGGAGATCAATTCTAGATGGCATCATTATAGCACAAGAATCCATTCATTCAATTTAATATAAAAAGCATCCTAGCATGATAATCAAACTAGACATCAAGAAGGCCTATGACAAGGTGGATTGGAGGTTCTTAGCAAAATGCATAGAGAAATTTGGTTTTTCTAAAGCATGGATTAATCTAATATATTATTGCATATCAACCCCAAAATTTTTGATCTTTGTAAATGGGTATCCCTTTGGATTCTTTGAAGGATCTAATGGAATTAGACAAGGAGATCCCCTATCTCCCTTTTTATTCATCATCATGACAGAAGCTTTGGGGCACAACTTCATTAGTCTCCAGAACCAAGGGTCTATTCAGGGTGTGGAAATCACTTCCTCGGTGAAGGCAGTCACACACCAACAATTTGTAGATGAGATAATTATTTTTGGGAAAGGCATCATTAGGGAGGCTTTATACATTAAAAAATTTATTGATTCTTATGCTTTAGCTTTAGGGCAAGTGGCAATCAAAGATAAATATTTAATCTTCTTCTTCCATACCAAAAAGAAAATTCAGTAGAAGATAGAAAGGTGCTGAAATTCAAGACCGGTTCTCTCCCATGCTCTTATCTTGGCATCCCAATTGACAAAGCCCTGAGGATAGATTATGTCTAGAAACTAATTGGTGAGAGAATGGACAAGAAAATGGACTCTTGGAAATCTAAATGGATTTTGCGGGCCGGCAGGGTGATGTTGATTAAAGCAACATTGACAACAATTCCCATATACTTAATGTCTTGCCTTTCACTTCCCTCGGGTTGTTACATGGATATGATAAAAAAACTCAAAAAATATTTTTGGAAAGGAACTGACACCAAAAGGAAATTTTCCCTCATTTCATGGGATAAGATCAACAAACCTATCAAGGCAGGTGGTACAGGAATAAAAAACCAGCGTTGGCAAAACCAAGCTCTCAGAGCAAAACTCTATTGGAAAATTCTCAAGGAAAAGAATCTCAAATGGGTAAGAATAATTAGAGGCAAATACTTTCATCACACAGAGGATGCAGAGGTGGTAAGAATTAAACATCTCCCCAGAGGCTCTAGAATTTGGAATTTCATTTCCAAATCAAGAGATATCATTGAGGACAACATCACTTTGAACATCAAGGATGACTCTATAACTAGATTTTGGGAAGATTCATGGGGCAGTTTTCCTAGCATTAATCATATGTTGGGCCAAAACAACATCAGCACAATTTACACTAACAATTGGGGTCCTTTGGTAAAAGACTACATTATTCTTGGCTCCCAAAATATGGTAGATGGATCTTGGCAGTGGAGACAATTTGAACAACTCCGAATTGATCCTTTGGAACTTCAGAAACTGAGGAAATTACTTGAAGACAAATTATTCTTGATCAAATAGGGTTATGATGAATGTATCTGGAATGGATCAAAAATAGGGGAATATAAGGTGAAAGATGGTTATAGAATTCTTTCAGGTATCTCCTCTCAAAATCAATCCCAATTCTTCAACCAGTTATGCTGGAATAAAGTCTGTCTTCCCAAAGCAGGCCTATTCTCTTGGGTAACAATTCAAGGCAGAATTCTAAATGCTAATTGGTTGACAAAAATGGGATATTGTGGCCCCTCTAGATGTTCTCTATGTTACAATTGTGAAGAAGACACTAATCACCTGCTGCTCACTTGTCCCTTTGCATTAGAATGCTGGCAATGGTTATGTGAAAGATTAGGATGGTCCTTAGCTCTTCCAAATGACATTCTCTCCCTTTTCACCTCTTGGCCGCAACTCTTCAAAGATAGTTTATGTGGTAATCTATGGATCATAACTCCCTCCATATTAATTTGGGAGTTATGGAAAGAAAGAAACAAAAGAATCTTCCAATATATATCACTTGATAAACCTTCAATTCTGAATTGAATTGAAGCTTCTATAGTGGAGGTTATGAATGCCCGCATACAAATTCAGAGTGCACAACATAAGCACTATACCGGCTGGGATGATAAAATGATAAAAAAATGGTTTGGACTTAAAAAACCCCCCATAATCGGTAGAGGTGTGAAAGTAAATGTCAATCTCAGATAAAACTGCATTTGGTTGCCCCCTTCTCAGGAATGGTTTAAATTGAATTTTGATGGAGCCTTAAAAGGTAATCCTGGTCCTTCAGGGGCAGGTTGCATTATTCACTCCAGTGAGGGTATACTCGTCGCCAAATTAGTGAGACCTCTGGAAATCAACATATGCAACATGACCGAGTTCAAAGCAGTGTTGTTCGGTTTGTCTCTTGCTTTTGAATTGGGCTTGAAGAAATTGGAAATTAAAGGGGATTCCTTGGTAACAATCAATGCAGTTAGAATTGGTGTCACGCCAAATTGGAAATTGCAAGCGACTTTGGAAGTCATTTTAAAATTAATGAAAAAGTTTGAATCTACAACGACTAACCACATATTTCGTGAAGGGAGCCACTTGGTTGATGAACTGGCTAACAAAGCTACCTTGGGTGAATATCTAAAGTACATTGGACAAGCATGACATGACAATTGGAAACACTCCTTAACGGTCACCTGGAGACAAAATTTGATAGGAAAGAAATTGGTCACCTCTTGTCTTTTTGACATTAATGTTGATCGCCTCCTCTGCGGAATATGGTTGTTTGTGTGATGAAGGAGTACTTGGATAAGACAACTGGTTTGCAGAAGCTTTGGGTTGTTTACTTCGGAGGCTATACAATCTCTCCCTTTGTCACATCACATTTAACATGCATTTGTTGGAAAAAATTTCTCTACAACCGCTTCATCACTTCTGTTAGAAAGGACTATTATCCTTATCTCCCTTTTCAGTGAAATCGTTAACTTCTTTCTCGAAGAATAATTATAACTTCTTTATGAAGGTGTTTCTTAGTTAACTCCAAAATTGGAAATTGCCAATCTTGTGGAATTCCTCGAGACATGCCATAGGATTAGGGTGGTACGCAAGCAGTTTGTAGATGGTGGTGATGTGATGGTTTATACCAAGTCGACAGTTCATGCATGTGGGTTGGCACACAAATTTAAGACAGATTTTAGAATCCTTTTTGTAGATTTTGCTTGGAGTTTAACAAAACATGTTTATTTTCTAGAGCAGAGCTTCGCTTAGGCTTCAAAAATCCCAGATGGATACTCTGATCAAACTCCGCTCTGAATTAGAGCAGGTCGCCTTCGACACCCCCATCACCACTAATCAGCTCATGGAATTTTGTGACTTCCAGCACCGTCTGGTGATACACGCGGCGAGGAAAGTTCTCAGTTTCAACTTCCTTAGTACTAACCATAGATTTAGAGTATATTTAGATATATGTGCTGGTTTTTTGGCTAGCATCTTGGTTGCGGGTTCATCCAAAATCATGGCAGAGGAGATTTGCAATCGTTTGTTTTTAGAAAAATATATGGTGGGTCTTCACAATGCCATTATCAACATCGATGCTAATCTTACCACCCTGCTGCCTTGGGATCTTGCCACGGTCATGAGCACTGGAGAACCATTTTCTGGCTTTGGGTCTGGTCCAAGATGAAACATCTACGGCGGGCCTCCTAGACGTCTCTTCATTCTATGGGGATGGGAGTGGGAAGACCATCAACTGCACAGTAGCATGATGAGAAGAGGAATACAATTTCTCACTAAATTTCTTGGCACAGAGGACAGTTTGAATATTCCTTATAGGGACAATTTAGATGAAACCATTACCTGGGTCTACCGTTACAAATATGAAGAGAAATTGGACGGCTTGGGAAGCCTAGACTCCTTAGACAATGAGGAGGAAGATGAAGGAATGGAGGTTGATGAAGAGGAATAGGAAGATGATGGAGAGGATGAAGCGGGGGTTGCTGAAGAAGAGGACGAAAAGGAGGACCCAACAGAGGATACTGTTGATGAGGAACAAGAGGAAGAAAGTGCCTCCCATGTCCTGCATGGAAGCCTAGAATTAGACTCTACAGAAAGCTCAGAGAATGATACCACTTCGACATCAGATTGATGCCAAGAGATAAGTCCTCGAGGGGCTTTTTTGTGAATACTTTGGTGTTTACTCTTTAGTTTTCTTTTGAATTATGCATTGTTTAAAACTCATGATTACTATCGGTTGAGCCTTTGGTGCTCTCTTCGCTATTTACAACCCTCTTGGTAGGGTTGGGTTTTGAACTTGCAAACTTTATTACACTGTTATGTTTTTAATATTTTATAAATATATACATCTCGGCCTCGACCCCTTATGGATAAAAAAAAGGCTAAAAAATAAATTTGGTTGTTTAACAAATTTTAAGTATAAAATGTCCATAAAGTAATTAGATTCATCAAAATACAATGTGGCATGCTCAAATTTTCATAGGAGTATAAAATGTTCATAAAGTAATTAGATTAATTTAATTTGATTTTACACGATAAGTTTCTTAAATTTGAATTTGTTGTAAATATTATTATAATTTTTTTTAAAATTAATTTAATTAAAATATGATACGAATAGAATAATTATTTATCACTTCCATACATTATGTTTTGTAATTTTTTTTTAAATTTTGATATTAATTAAATATATTTTGAAAATAAAATGATTAAACAATAAAAATTATGTTTTATCATAAAAAAAATATAAATAATTTATAAGCTATATAATACTTGTAAATATAATATCATTAATTAATGGGACAATTAATAGAATTAATGTTAGATATCTTGAAACTTGATCTCTTAGGTTATTTTACAAAAAAATTTAATTAAAAATATAGGTATGCTAGTTTTCCAGAGAGCATATCTTGTTCGTCAAACACTTGGCGGATGCTGGAATTCCAACATAAAATTCATGACAAATGGAAATAAAATAAAACGAGAGTTTAAAATAAGAACCACGCTTGATTATAATAGACCAGAAGAAGTTGAACCTTTGGTAGGTTACCAAAAATTTGAAATTGAATTATTTTAAATTATTGGTTCTCCTAGATAGCGTTAAGGGAAAAACTGGGCGGCCAAAAAACTTTGTAGAATGTTGAGTAAGGGAAAAAACCACAATTAAGGTATGTTTTGGAAATAAAATGTTATATAAGTAAGAGGCTTTTTTTACAAGAAGGTAAATTGTGATATTGTTATTTGGATTTAAGTGTATAGTTTTTGAGTCAAATTTATTCATTCATATTTCATGAACAAGAACCCATTTCAGACAAGAATGAATGGAACACTCAACATTCATTACATCTAGGTGATGCTCTATAAAGTTCATATATATTTCCATCAATTACTACTATAAGTAGATTCTCTTTACTATCTTGATTTCAAATCACCTTAATGTTAAATGGAGTTGCAAATATATTAGGTAAATGGGATAAGTTTGGTGTTCAAATTTGGAAATCCATAGAAAATGCTTGTAATTTACCGAATACAGGTTAGCCATAAAAATACTCCCCTACAAAACTTAACCTTTGCCTGCACCCGTCACTCGACCTTCAGCACCCTTGGCCCTTCAACACCTTTTAACACTCACCCTTCGACACTTATCACCCTTTGAAATTTGGAACCCTTTAACACCCTTCAACACTTGTTACTCTTCGGCACCCTTTGCCACTCAGGACCCTCCAACACCCTTTGGTACTCAACACCCTATGCACCCTTCAGCACTCGAAATCCTTCGACACTCAAAACCCTCTGACACTCACCCTTTGACACTCGAGACCCTCCATCTGTTCCCTTGGCACCCTCCGACACCCAAGGCCCCTCGACACTCGACACCCTTCAACACCCTTCGACACTCAACCTTTGGCCCCCTTCGACCCTTCAACACTCGACAATCTCAATTGATATAATTAAACTATGTGGTTTGTAGATGCCAAATATATTATTGTTGGTGAATAAAACTTAACCTAGAGCACACACTATCAACCTGAATGAATCGCCAAGAACAAAGAATTTGTGTTTCAGATTGTGAAGACATATCTTATGTTACATCAAATTAGTCTTCAAGTGAAGACTTCACAAATCGACCAATTAAGCACAAGGTAAAATATATGAGATGATATTTCCACCGATGGACTAGGGTGAGGAATGAATTCTACTGAAACTACAAATACAAACCTGGGAGGGTCTTCCACCTCCAAAATTGCATACAACCAAACCACCTTTAGCCTCCAATTTTGGGAAATACAAAGAAGAGTTCAAATACATTTTATGATGATTTATAATGCCAATCCATCTCCTTATAAAGGCCTCCAAGAAGTGTCTAGAAAGTTACAATAGGTTATAAGCCGACATTATTTTATTACTTTGGCCCCTTTATTTAATAATTAAACTAATTAATTAAATAAGTCTTTATGATATTATTTTAAATTTTAAGACCACTTAATTAAGAAACTTTATAAAAATTGGGGACATTACAATCCTCTTGGCCCAAAGATTTCTTGCCCTGAAGCAATCCGTAAATTGTCTACCATCTGAAAAGCTCTAAGAACCCAAACCATGCACATATGTTGGTATCCATATCTTTTGAAATCTCCATGCCTCATCATGGTTGTGTATGCACCCTCCTTAATTTTTCTAGATCCAACACTGTTCAAATCTCCAATATAAACAATACCCTCCCTGTAGTTGCCAAGAAAATCCTCATGATTGGTTGAAGTATCTTTGTCATCTCCAACAAGTGCTGGTCCCTAATGTAGAGACTCGTATGATGCAATACAATTGTTGACCTGCATCCCCAATGTATTATATGCTTCAACCAATGGTATAAATTTCTCATTCGAAGGATCATTAGTAGAGTTCACATCTCCATAATGTTGATAGACCAATGCTGGCTCAACAAAATTTATGCAAGCATCTTCTTCGTCCTTGTGGCTATCCTGAAGATTTGGATGTTATCTATTTGAAGGGACAATTGTTGAATCTTTCTTGTCCACATCCTCTTATGGTGAAGTGAATTTGTGAGCATACCTTCATCTTCCTGTATAGGTCTAAAAAGTTAGCACCCATTAATTTGGAAGCTCTAGTACCTATTTGGGCCCCATTTCAGCGATCTCCTCAATTATGGATGTGTTTATGCTTGATTTTCCCTCTTTTCTATCTGTTTTTACTTGATCCCCTTAATACTTCTTGGATCCTGCAAATCTGGCTCAAAATTTACCCTTCTGGGTATAGGTCGAACCACTTTTGACTTATACCTTTTGGGTTTTAAATTAATGGGTTTCGGGCCTGATGCATAATATTTTGTTTTTCCCGCCTAGTGAGGTTGGCCTCTATAAAATTAAATCAGAAATCACTATAAAAGGAGGCCTCTCCCCTTCATTTTTTCATCTCTTATAAGTGTCCATCTATAATCTACTAGCAATCATCCACTTTTGCAAGCATTCAAGCCTAAGGTGATTTCAAGTAAGCAAGGATTTGGCTCCAAGATTTGAAGACTATTTTGTGAATCTCTCTCTCATGATGGAGTAGTGGAGGAACTTCCCAATTGAGAAAGAGGATCCATATCCATTCTTCTTCATTCCTTTCCTTCAAGCATATCAAGCATACATACATCCACGATCCATGATTTGGGAAGTGTAGATCTATTACATTGGTGAAGACATCCTACATTCTACAATTCAACATTTAATCAAGAAATCATACATCTTTGTGGGTATAGTGGATCCATATCCATCCTCAAGGGTTTGATAAGCAAGGCGAATACTTACATTTGTCTTTTTTTACATGCTTTACTTATTTCATTTCAAGGATAACTCCTAAATGGGGCTAGACCAAGGCAAGCCCCTTTCCCCCAACAATTTCCCCTTTTCTTTTATGTGCTGGCGTAGGTTCATAATGGAGATTTAGTTGAACATATGAGTACTCATTTGAGAGAACTTTCCATATCCATTTTCTATTCCAAATTCCAATAGTATCGGGTATAGGTCAAACCTTCAACATATAGCTTTACATTAAAATTGTGGAATTCAGTTACAGACCTAGAAAGACAGTCCAAAGAATTGCCCAGATCCACTTTCTATTTCTGATTTTGAATAGATTGGGTATAGGTCAAAACTTTGACCTATACCTGGGTACAGGTCAAACCACTTTTGACCTATTTCTAAGACAAAACATAAAGTTGCAAATTACAGAGTTGTAGATCATAGACTACTGGATTCAGGTTCCGGGACCTTTTAGGACTCTGTTAGATAGAATATTAGCATATTGCACACCTTCTTCCTCTTCCATTTTTAGGTACACACATTCTTTTCCCTACATCTTGCATCTAACTTACACATTATTTTAGATCTATTATTGTACCTTGTTGTTACATCTTCTCTTAATCATAAAGCATATAATCTCTCTTTCTTCTGTACATTTACATCACAAAATAGAAAGCATCCCTAGATTCCACCCTTAGCTAGAGCTTGTACTTGTGCCCTTTCATCCTTGAGTAGTAAAAATCAGATTTGGCTTGAGGATAGGATTTATGGTCTTTTTAATGCATATGTGTGACTTGGTGGTCTACCATTGATCACCATTTCATCATATACATTTTGGTGAACCCACCACTTTCATGCTTCATATCTTTTGATTTGGTAGTTAGATCTTCTTTTCATTGCATTTACATTCCATCTTTTGATCTTGGTATTAGATTTTCATTTACATAGCTAGATTATCTCTTGCATGGTTTGGCTAGATAGATTTTCCATTCCCATATTTAGATCTACTTTTTTTGGTTACATGGTATGCAATTAAATATAGGTTCATTTAATGTTAAAATATTTTTTCATATGTAGATTTACTTTGTATGCATTGCAATAATCTCTATTTACATCACATTCTTACATTGCATCTTCCCTTTCTTTCATTCCTTTTTGTATGAGCTTTATCACTTTGAGTCCAAACTATAGTAATCCCCTTAGAAGAAGTCGTAGACTCATGGGTTCCTTTGATCCTTAACCTCCCTTCTTTCCTAGGAATCTTGATGAAACAACCATGCATCATAATGATACCAATCCTATCATGGAGAAAAAATCTTCCCATTCATATCATGATGAAGATAAAGCATTAAGAGTTCCTCCTACCCACTATGAAAAATATTAATCATGAATTTGAAAAGTTAGAACATTGGTTAACTCAAGAGAATCATAATCCGGAAGCTCTTTCCACTCTAGAAGGTTTAAAGAAACTCATTCATCATGATGAAAATGGTCTTAACCTCTTGCGTGTAATTTCACATATTATTAATTCCAATGTTAAACCTCTTACAAAATATGCTCAAGAATTAGGCTATGCTCCCCCCTACTACAAGTGTTGATACTTATTTTCCTATATCCACTTCTATTCCAAGAATTTCCACTTATGGTCCACCTCTTATCACAACTTCAATCCAAATTTCTAACCCCACACATGTGAGTCTCCCTAATCCTATTCTTCCTTCCCTTCCTACGAGTGTTCCATGTGTGTCATTGCCTTCCTCTATGGCTTCTTATCATAGTGTTCCTTTTTCATATCCCAATCCTACTTCCAACAATCCTCCTACCATGCTTCATGCTTCTTCCAACATTCCCTCTATTTCAAACAATATTCCTAACATTTCCAATGTTTCTCCTTCTATCATTTCTTCCACTGATTATACCATTAATAGCTTAGCTCAAACTATGTCCTCTTTTCAACACAAACTAGCTTCTTTGACTCAACCCAAATTCAACATTCCCACATGTGATATTGCTAGTCTTTTTTCCATAGATATTATCTGAGCTATTATTCCACAAAGTATTGAGATTCCTCATCTTGAAACTTATAATGTTAAGGGTGATCCTGTGACTCGTGTTAAAACTTTTCAAACCTTGTGTAGTGATTTATCTCATGCCCATAGGTTCATGACAAAGTTTTTTACTAGAACCTTTCGACACAAAGCCTTGCAATGATATTGTTCTTTTCCTGCTTATTCAATTGATTCTTTCCAAAAGCTTGCTAATGCTTTTATCCAACAATTTCAAAACAACATTGGTCCTCAAATTTATTTGATTGATTTGATGCATTGTAAACAAGGTGTTAAAGAAATAATTAGTGACTTTATTGGTAGATTTAAGCATTTACACGCTCGGATTTCTTATCATGTGTGTGATGTTGATATACAATACATTTTAAATACTAATTTACAAAAAGACATTAGAGATAAGATAATCCTTACTGAGTTTTCTTCCTTTTCACAATTATGTGTAGTGCTTCATCATTATCATCTTCAAGTGAGTCAATTTGAGATAAACACTCCAATGGCTCCTATTCCTGTTGATAAGAGTGATGCTGCATCCAATTTCAACAAATTTTAGAAGGCTAACAACTACATCAAAATCAACAAATCCTCCAACACAGTTGATGAACAAGTGGCCGCAACATCCAAAGGTGTAGCTCCTTTGTCCTCTATATTTAGACCTTCTCACAATTTTACTCCACTTTCTGAATCTTTGCATAATGGGATGTCAAAGTTAATGAATGCAAACATGATTAAACTTCCTCCTATCAAACCAATTGATCCATCCAAACCACCTTCTTGATTCTTTGATCCCAAAGCTTCCTGTCTATTCCACTGTCAACCCAATCATGACACTAAAAATGTTATTCCTTGAAGAATGTAGTTCAAGAACTTATTGATTCTTATTCTATATCTGTAGATGCTGATATCAACCAAAAAAACACACTAGTTTCACCTCCTAATCAAAATTTGCAAATATACACTAATCCTTTTCCATCTCATTCGATCAATAATATTGAGCAACCTTCTTCTCCCAAGGATATTGATTATGATGAGAAAGTTGACGAAGCCTCTCATGTTGTCAACCACATTGAACATGTTCAACCTCAACCTAAACCTCAACCTCCACCTCAATCTTGCATTAGCTTTGATCCCACTGAAACAATTAAGGCACCTGATGCTCCTCTTTACATTATCACTAGGTTTGATGGCATTCCTTCCTATGGTACCCTTGTTGACCCCACTTGCATGGTGAATGTGATAACTGAAGAGCATTTTTTTAGTAAAAAATTGCATAAATATTTCTATGATATATTTGATGTCTTGATTCAAAATTGCAATGGTTTCCTTTATACTTCTCATGGTTCCATTTCTTTTCCTATGGAAGTTGGTGGTAAAACTTTGGACACTACTTTCACTATTATTCCTACTTTTGATCAATTTCAAGTTAAACTTGGTCTTCCTTGGCTAATCTCTGTGAATTCCATGGCTTCTCCTATTCATAAATGTGTGAAACTTCCTCATAATGGAGAAATCATAAGTGCTAACCATAGTCTTTATCAACCTTCTATGCCTTGAGATTATGTTGACCATGATTTCTTTCAGCCATATATTCCCCAACCAACTAAAGTTCATCCTGATTATCTTTTCCAATTATACCAAGCCTTTAAGATTCAAAAGATTTGTGAACTTAGAAAAAATAAGGATGATCATAGTCGTTATCTTCTTCCTACACCACCTTTTCCTCCTTATCCACATCCTCTTCCTGTCATCTCTCAACCTAGTATAGTTCCTTCAGTTATTCCTCCTAAAGAAGAAAAGGAATCGACGTTGATTGATCCTATTTCAGTCCAAATATCTAGTAAAACCAAACATAACCATCATGCTCGTGATTGTTGTCACAAGCATTGTGCTAGAGACCGTGCACGTATTTATCAAAAAATTCTTCACCTCATACCCCTCCTCATACTTAACTTTACTTTGACCAACCCATGCTTGAGCCTACGGAGGAAGTGAATTTAAACAAAATTAAAATGAGTAAACATGACAATACTATTCGTATCTTGGATTCTATTACAATTAATCTTGATGAAGAAGATACTCTTGATAATGATGTTCATGCTACTAACAATGATATGCACACTAGTGATTATGATGATATGCATGAGACTATTGATCTTGATAATGATTTACCAAATTTTCTTTCACAGCAACTATCTATCACTCCTAATCCCAAACATAGTGACCTTTCTTCAAAGCAAGGTCCTTGTTTGGATATTGTTTCATTTGTTGTGCTTGATGTTTCTCCTCTTGCAATTTTCCCACCTTCCCTAAACACTATGGACTGAGATGGGGGGGGGGGGGAAGGCGATACAATTGACTAGCTCCTCTTGTACATTTAATCCTTTCTTTTTATTTTCTTTGTTTTCTTGTTTGTTGTGATGTGTTCCCCCCGTGATGTGTTGCTTTCTATATGTATTGTTTAGATTTCTATAAATGACCAGCATTTATATGTTGGAGCAAGGTGATAAAGGAATAAAAATGTTGTAATCATTCTTCTATATGTTGTTACATATTATGTCAATACACATGCCATTATTCGTAAATGTGCCTTTGAGTTGTCTATTTGGGATGATGTAAATATGTAGCACCTATTATTTTTGGTCTCCACAATGCCGGCCAAAAAGACTCTTCTTCATGAATCTTATGTGCCTTTCTTCCACAGTGTTGTATTTCTAATGCCTTTGGGGAATGATGCTAGTTCATGTGGATATAATTTTGATATACATGAGTTATCATATGACCTATGGAACCCACAGTTAGTAGATCCCTTTCATTCTCTCTTTTGTCATGTGCCCATTTCCCTTGATTCATCCTTTCTCGGGGGCATTTCATAGCAGAAACATTTCTAGTGGATGCATGTATGCTCTGTTAAAGCCATTTCTCCCATTAAGGTGCTTGCAATAGCTTTAATGTGGGGGCATACACTCTACTCACATTTTTGCACACACACACAATATTTTGATGATTCTTTACACTTTGGATCCCTTAATGGACATACAATCCTTAAGGACTGATCCCTCCTTTTCTTTGGATCCCTTAATGGACATACAGTCCTTAAGGACTGGTCCCTCCTTTTCTTTTGATCCATTATGGACATACACTCCTTAAGGACATATCACTCTTTTCTAGATCCCTTATTGACATACAATCTTTAAGGACATATCCTAGATGGATTGACTAGCATGGCACACAAAATTTGCTAGAAATTTCAATGCCATCTCTTGCGACTCTTTTGTGTGGTCCACAGTAAGACATACAATCTTAATAGGCACAAGGGTCACACTTTTCTTTTTCTTTGTGTGGTTCATAGTAAGACATACAATCTTATTGGGGCTAAGCTAATCACACCTCTCTATTGTCTCTCTCCTTCTCTCTTTTTTGAGTGATGTCTCTCTTATCTTAGTTTTGGATTTGATGAGGACTTAAGTCAGTTGAGTGCTTGATGTTTCGTTGTCTCCTTAACTTTGGTGATATCATCTTATGCATTTGATCTACTTTACCATGAGCATGATCTTGTCTCATACTCCCGCTAAAGTGTGGGCTAAATGTATATTTCTAAAATTTTAGCATCGATTAATTGGAAGCTCTAGGATCTATTTGGGCCCCATTTTAGTGATCTCCTCAATTATGGATGCGTTTATGCTTGGTTTTCCCACGTTTCTCTCCATTTTTCCCCGATCACCTTAATACTACTTGGGCCTCATAAATCTAGCTCAAAATTTACCCTCCCAGGTATGGGTCAAACCACTTTCAACCTATACCTTTGGGGTTTTAAATTAGTGGGTTTCCAAATGCACAATATTTTCATTTCCACTCCCAGTGAGGCTGACCTCCACAAAATTAAACCTCAAAATCACTAAAAAAGGAGGCCTCTTTCATTCATTTTTCCATCTCTAATAATCCTACATCTCTAATCTACTAGCAATCATCCACTTTTGTAAGCATTCAAGCCTAAGGTGATTTCAAGTAAGCAAGGATTTGGCTCCAAGATTTGAAAACTATTGTGTGAATCTCTCTCTCATGATGGAGTAGTGGAGGATCTTACCAATTTGGCAAGAGGATCCATTTCCATTCTTCTTCATTCCTTTCCATCAATCATATCAAGCATACATACATCCATGATCCATGATTTGACAAGTTTAGATCTATTACATTGGTGAAGACATCCCACATTCTACAATTCAACATTCAATTAAGAAAGCATACATCTTTATGGGTATAGTAGATCCATATCCATCCACAAGGGTTTGATAAGAAAGGTGAATGCTTGGATTTTTCTTATTTTACATGCTATACTTATTTTTTCAAGGTTAACTCCTAAATGGGGGCTTGACCAAGGCAAACCCCTTTCCCCCAACAATTTCCCCTTTCTTTTGTGTGCAGGCGTAGGTTCAGAATGGAGATTTAGTTGTAGTTTTGAGTACCCATTTGAGATAACTTTCCAAATCCATTTTCTATTCCGGATTCTGAAATATCAGGTATAGGTCAAACCTTGAATATATACCCTAATATTCAGATTGCAAAATTTAGTTACAGTCCCAGAAAGATAGTCTAGATAATTGTTCAGATCTAGTTTCAATTTCTAATTTTGAGACGATTGGATATAGGTCAAACCTCTGACCTATACCTGGGTACTAGTTGAACCACTTTCGACCTATTTCTGAGACAAGACATAAAGTTTTAGATTATAGAGTTGGAGATCACAAATTACTAGATTTAGGTTTTGGGACCTTTCGGGACTCTATCACACAGAACATCAACATATTGCACACCTTCTTCCTCTTTCATTTTCAGGTACAAACATTCGTTTCTCTACATATTGCATCTACTTTACACATTAGATTAGATATGTTTTGATTACTGGTAAAAACAAGTTTTGAAGGGACTCAAAACCCTTTACACCAAGGAATTATAAAGATAAGAAGAATTATCAGCAGAAAAAAGAAGCTACAACATCAACAACCCATGAGGGGACAATACGGACGACCAAAAAAGGAATGCAAAAAAAACCATCAAAAAAGACCAAAACTAGCTGAAACACCAGCTCAAGTACCACCACTCATTACAACAGATATGTTAATGTACCTTTATGTTATATCTTCTCTTAATCATAAAACATAAGATCTCTCTCTTTCTTCCATACATTTACATCACAAAATGAAAAGAATCCCTAAATTCTACCCTTAGCTAGATCTTGCATGTGTGCCCTTTCATCCTTGGGTCATACAAATTAGATTAGGATTGAGGATATTATTTAGGGTATTTTCAACGCATATGTGTGACTTGGTGGTCTACCATTGATCACCATTTCACCATATACACTTCCTTATGGCACATGATTTTGTGTAGCTCATTTTTGATCTCCCATCTCTAATTGTTGTTGTAAATTCTATTATCCTTGAAAGATGGATACCTCATCCTCAGGTCTATGTAGTCCTTGAGAGATATGTCCATGTTCCATTCACCATCAACCCAATCCTTCTTGAAATTCTTCAACGAATTAGCTAAAGTGGTCTATACATTTCTTGTTGCTTGATCCTTGGAAGGAAGGTTGGCATCGTCAAAAACCTTGTATTAAATCATTGTGAAGCTCCCTTTGTCTTTTCTTTTGTCAAGTGATTGAGCATCTCCTCCATATTCTCTTGTCCTCTTGCTAGGGTCTTACTGAATAGTTGTTGACTTCTAGTTAAATCCCTCAACAAGGCTATTATATCCACATGTGAATTTTTCATTCCCATCACTAGGTGCCAAATTATCTCAATGGGCTAGCAGAATCACCAACTCCCATACCACTCTAATGTATTGAACGTAGGTTATCCAGATAAATAAAACCCTATGACACTTAACCTTCACTTTTATTTGTCACTAGGATTTCAGTGGATTTAGCCCTTCACCATTTGACACCTTTTGGCACTCCTCACCTTTCAAAACTTGACACCCTCTCACACACTTCGACACTTGGTACCCTTCAAAACTAAACCTTTGGCACCCTTCTCCACTCGACACCCTCAAACACCCTTTGATGCTCAACACCCTTTGGCACCCTTCGACACTCAACACCCTCTAACACTTGACACCCTCCAAGACCCTTAGATACCTAGTAGCCTTCTGGACTCAACCTTCGACACCCTTTGACACTTGACACCCTCTGAAACCCTTCGACACTCAACACCCTCCAACACCCTTTTATACTTAACCTTTGGCCCTCTTTAGCCTTTTGAAACTCAACAATTTCAATTGATATGATTCAAATATGGTTTGAAGATGCCAAATATATTATTTTTGATGAATAAAGGTTGAAACAAAGAACACACCATCAACCCAAATGAATCACAAAGAACCAAGAATTTATGTTTTAGATGATAAAGATGTTAGGATTAAGTAATACTGAGAGGAGGGGGGGGTGAATCAGTATTACAACACTTTAAATTAAACTTAAACCAATTCCACATAAACTATATGATTGCTGAAATGAAAGAACGTAAGAAAATAACACACAAATAATTACACCATGATTTGTTGTCGAGGAAACCCTGGCCAAGGGAAAACTCCGGCGGGGATGGTACCCACAAGCATGCACTAAAGTATAATGTCCCTGTTAGGAGACCTAGCCTTATTAGGAGCTTAATATTACACAGTAAATTTCCTTGTTAAAGGAATAACAACCCTGTTAAAGGTATACAACACCCTGTTAGGGGTACACTGAGCTTACAATTCTTATAATCAATACTTCTAAAAGTATTCTTCAGAAATGAACAAAAACAAGCATCTCTAATGCTTAGATAGTTCCATTTGTAGCTCTCAATAATCTCTGTCAATATTTGATCTCTCATCTGCCATCAAACATCTCATTCACATACATATTAATTCATATACCATACATACATCTTAATTTTTTGCTTTACAAAATGTTCTCCATATATCTTTCATCATCTAGTCGGATTTCTAATACATTATCTTCCAGTCAGCTCTCTATTACAAAATATAATTAATAATATAAAGACTAAATATAAAGCCAAAACTCTTACGTAACCAAAATATAGTTTATCCATAATCATAATCAAACTTATCACACTAGGAGTCCATGTCATTCTCCCTTAATCCTCGCAACTGGTCAACTGCTCTGTTTCATTGTTCTTCTATCTACATATGTCTTCAAATATATCTAACTCTCTGTAATCATCACCAAAACTAAATCGATCTTAGATGTAGGTCATACATAATCCATAGTGAATTTATCTAAGTTCTCTAGCCATCAAAAATCTTACTCGATCTTCGCTATCCAAAGCAATACTATCATACTCTGTAAATCTATTTCTGTACTTAGTCGATTTCAAAACTGAATCATCAAAACTGTACTTATCTTGATCATACTATTAGATGTGTTTCCATAAATGACAACCATTAAGTGTCTCATAACATACCAAAAACATCACTTACCAAAAATCTCTCCCTTTGGCATTAATGGCAACACTTATCAAAAAATGACTAAGTGTTTCAACACAAAACTGTCTCTCCTCTTTTTCTCTTCTCTTCTCCTTACTAATTTTTCTTCTCTCATCTCCCCCTTTGAAAAAAATGGAAAAGGTGCATCCAAAATTTACAAAATGTATAATTAGTGCTTGCTCACCAGTTTCTGAATATCTTGAAAGGAATCTTCCAAGATCTTTACTTCTGCAATCCATGATTCTACCAATAAATGACTAACATGAATTAGTCCATTCAGTGCATAGGATGATGTCTCTTCTAATTTTAACTCCATGGGAATAGAGTTTTTCAATGATTCTGTAGTCTTCTCCATGTCAGATAGATGAGCTTCAAGAATTAATATCTTAGGAGTGATTAGGCCCTTCAACAAACCAAATCTTGTCATAACTCCCACTTTCTCTATATCCAATACATTCAAATTATCAAGAATCCTTGTAACCTCTCTATCCATCTCTATTATAGATTGTGAAGAGGTCTCACAACTGTCCATCATGCTGTTCAAAGTTTCCTCGTTGTTTGCAACAATATCTTCGATATTCTAAATGTGTCTGATAGGGTTCATGCAATAGATGAATAACATCCTTCCATGTGTAAAACAACTTCTGGCCTTTGATGTAGCTTATCTCAAAATGAAGAAGTCCCATGAAATAGACTGGAATACTTCCATCAAATTATTTTATAAATAACTTTTCTCTTCCTTCTCTTCAACAATATTCACTAAGGACTCATAGTGACCATCAAAATCATCTAGTGCCAATTTCAGGTTCTCAAATTCATCTTTACTTTGAAAAACAATAGCTACTGGAAGAAGTTTATTCACAATATCAATTCCCTATTCATTACCTTAGTCTTCTTGTCACCTTTCTTCTAAAATCTCTCTTTTGCCTTTGAGAATGCGATGAAGGATAGTCTCATCAGTTCATCCTCATCCATGTTGTCAACATATGTGCTTACATATTTGTCTTTGCTTTCCAACAATAGAATTGTAGATGTGTCAATTCTAGTCTTTACTTCAACTCTTGCCTCTTCTTCTTTCTTCTCTAACTCTTTCTATTGTTCCTCTTTCTGTTCTTCTTCATCAGCCATTGTATTTTTGATGTTCCCTTCAAATGGATCTTCTCATCAAGTGAAGTGTCAAGGGTCACAGGCACACCAGAAACATAGAAATATGGTTGCATGATATCTTTGCTCTTCTAAACACTTACCTCAACTATCTTATATCTCTCTCCAATTCCTAAAGGTGTAGGCATAGTAGGTTTAGGAGGTGGAGTCTTCTTAGGAATATCACTCATAAGTATCTGATCTAATGCCTTCTAAGTCTCTTCTAAAATTTCTTCATATTTAGTGTCCATAATTTTCACTAATCTTTCTTTGGTTCTCAACTAAGGTTTGAGTGATCCCAATATTCTTTCTCTCTCCTATACTGAAACTACTGGAAACATGTCCTCAATAGCTTGATTTATTATAGCCTCATCTTTATTATGTGTAAGTTATTTTCTAATTTCCTATTTTCTATATAATTCCTTAGGTATACTGCCTTCTATCTCCAATAGATTATTTTTGAAAACAAGTAAATGGTTAATTACTATGTCCTTAATCACTAGTTTGTTAGATTCTCCATACCTCTCATAATATTTGTTTACTGAAACAAGATTTCCTTGCTCAATAGCTCTCTTCTCTAACATCTTTATATTAGGCTTCCATACCTGTCTGTCACTTGTGGTCTCTTTATCAACTTTATTTTCTTCTACTTCTTTAGTCCTCTACTTCTTAAGAGGTGAGTCCAGCTTAGTGGACCAAGTGTTTCTCCAAGGAAAAATATTTTATGTCTGTGAAGTCTTCTATGGTGGTGAGGGTGTAGTGACATCAATAATAGTATAAGTAGGACTAATTATCTTCTCAATCTCTAGAGGTGGAAGGGCTGCAGTAGCAGTACTTTCCAATACTTCTCTCATCTCTTCTTTAATAATACCTGCCTTAGCTGCACAATCATCAACTATATTCTCCACTCATCTCTTTCTTAAGCCTCTAGTCTGTTCTTCTCTGACCTCAGCTAATTTCTCTGCATATGTGCCCCATCTCTCCTTAGAGGTATCAGATTCAGATGCCAAGACATGTTCAATTTGCATAACCAGAACTTCCAAAATGACTTCATAACCCATGGGATAACACCATTTATTACTTGGTACAACTGCCTCAAAACATACACAATCAGTTTCAACCATGAAACAAATTGTATCCCTATATTTCTCAACTAACTCTTCAGGAATTTTGAATCTCTCTTTCATTTTCCTCTGAAGAATCTTGATCATTCCAAACAATTCTCCGTCAGCCCATGTGTTGTTTTGTCTTCGGTAGCTTTGTGAAATCTGAATACCAGTGGGTATGCTATCATTCCATGCTCTAGGGTGCATGCCAGGGAATTTATGCTCAATGTGGATATACATATGAACTAGAAGTGAGATAAATCTAAAGGTCTTAGATTTATCCTTCTTGACTAGATTTACATTCTCCAAAAATTGCTGTGCCAGAACCTCGCATAGGTTATATGTAGTATTTTCCTTTACCATCCTATAATCCATCAGACTCATGCTAAAACTGAATTAGGTCTACTGCTGTAGTAAAATTTGTATCCAAGTATCATCACAATCAGTCTAACATCCTACTTGAAAATATCATTTACTGTTATAGCTCGTTTGTCCCATTTAGAATGTGTTAGGGTTTCAACTTGTTTCTTTATGTGCTTCTCTACTACAGGAATAACTCTAGTGCTATCTAACCCAGTTATATCATGAATCAATTGACTACAAATATTTATAGGCTTCTCTCCTATTCAGATGAATTGATCATGAACTGTGCTAAGTTGGATTTTGAACCATTCATCTTTGCTGAATTCATACAAATCTAACATTTTCATAATGCTCAGGTTGTCTATTTGTTTGAATTCATCCTTCATTTTACCATCATCAGTCATGTATTTCATCTCAGTAGAAATCTCATCAATACCCAACATATCATACTTGTAATGAATGTAAGCCCTGATATCCTCTACATGCAAGATGCCATGTGGTGTCTGAGAAAATGCTCCTTTAGGGTCTTCACAAGACTTAAATGGACGTTTCTTGAATTTGTATCTAGTTTGATCTACAACATCATAAATCAAAGGTGCATACATAGCTTATATATGATTAGATGATGTAAATACCTTAATCACACTGAATTATGAGTTCCCGCTTTGATCGATCACACACTATAGCTATTAGATAGTCTGATACTCTTTGATCTCTGCTTTTCTTAGGTCGCTGCTCTTCAAATGGTGAAGAAATAGGTATCTCAGATGCCCTTTATACATCATTAAGTGTAAAATGCACATTAAAAAATACACAACTTCGTATACTATCCAGTCAATCAAAAATCCCGTGATCACATAATATGCATCATCCGAGGTTGCACTCTTAGATATAAGTTCTATGATGTCTGCACATATCATAACTAAGCTCGCTGGAGCTTACTAGTGCAGGAGCACCTAGGCTAATCCCTAGTTTCAAATTTTGATGTGGCTTGTACTGACCTTAGCCAAGTCAGTAGTGTTTATTTTAGGCCTTAGAAGGTCTTGCAAGTTTGTACCTATGTGGATTTGACTAGGATCAATACAATCTAGTGGTTTTATGTTTTGTTAGTGTTTAGTGCTAGATTAAGTATAAAAGTGGGAAATTGGGTCCAAAAGCCTTTAAAGATTAGGAAAGGTTGGAAATATTCCTAAAAAGGCCTCTAGGATGTTTTTACATCATTTCATATTGATTAGAGGTCATTAGGATATGTTTTAGATAAAGATGCACAAGTTGTCAAAATGTTGTCATAGGAACATTTGCTACTTTGCAAAGTTGCATGACAACATTTTCCAATATTGGATTCCCTTTGAAGTGGAGGATGGGTAGTTATAGTAAATACATAAAAAAATGGAAAATGGATATTAAGCCATGAGGAGGCCCATTTATTAAGCATAGAGGATGTGATGTAAGATTTTGAATTTTCTAAGAAAGCTCTGTTTACTGGTTTTTGTACACATTCGACTACTTTTGTGTATGAGTGTTGGTAGATGGATTGAATAGTAAGAGCTAGTGTTAGATTCATGTATTAGGGATATTATTAAGCATCTTTCATTTATATTTTAAGTTTCTGTGAGTTCATTTGATTAGTCTTGTAAATTGTTTTGTAAGTATCATAGTTGCTGTTGTTGACAGGGCAGATTTGAGAAAAATGGCTCCCCCATTGAATCCAACCATGAATTTCATCATGGTTTGGATGAATATGCTAGGGGAGCCTCTGTATAGTGTAAATATGAGTGTAGGAGTCTAGAAGAGCAAGGTATCTATTTTTAATTGCAAGCCCTAGGCGAGTCCTATGCACTCGGTTAGGTGTTTGCCAGAGATCTAATGGTGTTTGATTGTAGGGGAAGGATTGGAAGAATGGAGCCAAGTATGGTTTCATGAGCACAAAGGTCATATAGATATATCCTAGAAATATTATGCATTATCTAATCCATTAAGATACATTTCTAAGTAGAAATCACCAGACTGCACTAGAGTAGCCCGATTAGCCCTAGCCCTTAATTCTAGGAACCCACTATACAAAGACCCTAGAAACCTAAGACATACAAAATATTTAATGTATTGGAAAAGGGTTTCAAAATATCCACTTTATTTTTGGGGTTATTTGGGAAATTTGTGAAAGAAGTGAGAAAAACTAGCTGATTAGGGCTAATTGACCTATTAGGCCTAAAAGACCAAATTCATTGATTGTCTTGAGATCGTTTGGGAAAGCCTTGATGACCTACCCAAATGGGATCATATGGAGTTAAAGAATCTTCCCAATCATGGATTACACCCCCTGCAACACTTGAGATGAAGAGAAGTTGAAAATGCACTTGGAGTCATCCAAGAAGGAGTAAAGGAGTGAAGTGGACTTTGCTGATAGATACCCCAAGGTGAAGCACAAAAGTTACCAACTCATAGAGTGGTGTTGGAGAAGTCCTAGGATAGATAATAAAGGGATTGAAAGATCCTAGAAGAGAGCGTAGGATCTTGTGAAGTATAGGAATAATAAGAGTCCTAGTTAGGCTTGTGCAAGCACACTAAGGGTATAGCTATCAGATTGGTATAAGAGCCTATAAGATTTGGCTTGTGGTGAATGTTTCAACTAGAAGAGTTAGTAGGAGAGTCTAAAATGGTGAAAAATGTAGAAATTGAAAAGAAAGTGGATGAGCAAGAAGAAGAGAATGATGACATATAACTGATTGAATGTTTGATAATGTTAAGTTGAAGATGATGCAGGACTTTAAATCATTTAATGGTTTGTATTATCATTGATGTCAACTTGATATCATCTATATGGTCATGTACATAATTCAAAAGACTTCAGAAAATCAATGGAACAAAGGTTATGCTTTCAACAATGCATAAAAGTCATGTATTCACTAAAGTGACAAACTACACCGATTGAGTGCACATCATCGGTAAAGAAAGAGAAAAAGTCACTGTGATGCCCGATGAGCAGAAGACAGTGTTACCTGATGAAGCAGAATCATAGGATGCCTAACGAGCTAAAAATAGTGTTGTCTGATGAGAAAGATCCAAGGATGCTCGACGGACGGAGATCCCGAAGCTAACTGAAGTTACACCGACGGAACTGGCAGTTGTCACTGGTGAGGAACTGCAGAACTGACCGACAGAACAAAGAGATCAGAAAATGACAAAATATCTAGTAGGTAGAGCTTAAGGATAGAATTAACTATTTGTTTTATTTGTTTTATTTGACCACAGTTAAAGCAATTGATTTATACAATTGGCAAGAAGATAACTATGAGATAAATCAGGAGTTAAAGCCGTAAATCAAATTGGCTGGATTATTTTTCACGCCAAGAATCAAGAATCAAGAATCAAGGAATATCATGTCTATATAAGAGACAAGCATAATTAATTTCTACAAGCACTCAGATACATGGGGGAGTGAATTGAAAGAAGATGCCGAAGAAAAACTGGTGAAGGATAAGCTTCATACAGTCCTAATCAATCAAGCTAAGGGAGAGCTAAAGAATTCTGCAGACACCGATGAATAGTGAAGCACAACATCACAGAGCAGAAAGTGTGAAGTACAAAGGAATTGAATTGGTACATTGATCAGAGAGGTATTGTACATCAATAGATCTGAATATCTACAATTCAAAGTTGCATTAGAAATAGGTCATTGTGTTTTAGTTTAACCATTGAAGCATTAAGTCTCTTAACAGAGCAGGTTTTAACCATCTTCTATAATTGAGGTATATCCTAATAGATCACCAAAAAGGTTGATTCATGATAGTAGCATCGGTCCTACCTAAATCCTATTGATAGTCTAAGAAGGAGGTTGATTCAAGGATGGTAGTAAGATTAGCATAAAGCCTAATGACAGTCCAAAGGCTGATTCAAGGATGGTAGCATAGATGCCAGATACTTAGTGACAATATATGTATAAAAATCCTCTAACAAGGTCACACTTAATAGTGTGTTTGTAACCTTTAATAGGGTTGGCTCATAACAGGGCTCACTTCAGAAGAGTGAAAATTTGGGGTACCGGTCCCAGTGGTTTTTTCCCTTAACAGGGTTTCCACGTTAAAATCCATGTGTTATGTGTGTATGGTTTATTACTTTATTGTTTTATATTTCACATATGCATTTCTAGATTGATTAGTATACTCTGCATATTTACTAAGTATCGGTAAATAAGTTTTACTACTTATCAGTAATCAAGGAGAAGAAGGACAGATAAGGTAAACTGATAGACAGTTAATTATTTCAAGTATTTCAAGGCATACATCTTGTAGGGACTTAATAATCTGAGGTGTATTAATTGGTGGATTAAAGTTTAAAGGATAAATTTTTGAGGCCACTGAT
>MU226183.1:1397564-1409175 GCA_018584345.1 Thuja plicata | reverse complement strand
AGAATGGAGAAGTCACAAGGAACAAAGCAAGACTAGTATGCAAGGGGTATGCACAAGAGGAAGGTATAGACTATGGAGAAACCTTTGCACCCATTTCTAGGCTAGAAGGAGTAATAATTCTACTTTCTTATGCTGCATACAAAGGATTCAAAGTATATCAAATGGACGTCAAGTCAACATTCCTAAACAGAATACTTGAAGAAGAGGCATACATTGAGCAACCAGAAGGGTTTGTGGATCGAGACAAGAGGAACATGGTATGTAGACTTCAGAAAGCCTTGTATGGATTGAAAGAAGCTCCCAGAGCTTGGTATGAATGACTTCATTCCTATCTAATAAATATTGGATTCATGAGGACTAGTGAAAACAATAATCCTTATTTGAAAGAAGATACTAATGCTAACACTTTGATTGTTGAAATATTTGGTGATGACATCATATTTGGAGGCAATGATATGCTATACAAATCATTCACTGATGAGATGAGCAAATAATTTGAGATGTCTATGTTTGGAGAGATCAAGTTCTTTCTTGGTCTACAGATCATTCAACAAAGTGAAGGTATTTTCATTACACAGTCGAAATACATCAAAGAAATTCTAAAAATATTCAAGATGGAAGATTCTAAACCTGTTGGAACACCGATGGCTACTGGATGCAAGTTAACAAAGGAGGACAAGACAACAGAGGTAAATCAAACTCTATACAGATCAATGATAGGAAAACTCATGTATGTTGTACACACTAGACCATATATTGTACATGTAGTAGGGATTGTTGCTAGATTTTCTGCTAACCCCAGAGAATCACATATAACTGCTGTGAAAAGAATTCTAAGATATCTGAAGATTACTAAGGAATTCAGCTTATGGTATAGAAGAGAAGGAAAATTTGAACTAAAAGTGTTTATCGATGCTGATCGGGCTGGAAATCTTGATGACTGAAAGAGCACAACTAGATGAGCATTCATTATGGGTGATAGACTTGTCACATGGATTAGCAAGAAACAAGGATGCATCTCTCAGTCTACTGCAGAAGCATAATATGTTGCTGCTGCTGCAAACTGCTCAATTATTGCATGGATCAAACAGTTGCTGGAAGGTATGCATATGAAGATCAAATAACCGGTAATTATCTATTGTGATAACACTAGTGCAATAAATATTTACAAGAATCCAGTCATGCATGCAAAGACTAAACACATTGCCATCAAGTATCATTATTTGAGAGAACAAGTTCAAGAAAAAGAGGTCATACTTGAATATGTGCAATCAAAAGAATAATTGGCTAATATCTTCACCAAGCCACTGCCCAAGGATACATTTGAGTACCTGAGGAAAAGACTAGGGGTCAAACCCATGTCTACCAGTCAGTAAAAGGACTAAAGGCTGCATCAGCCATATGTTATCAGAATATCATTCATGATTGATGCAAGCAGCAAATGAACTTCAAAACTACATCTATATATAGAAAGGTATATATCAGAACCGAGCACCAGAACATATTGTTATATTTATGATGGATAAGGGAAATTCAAAGAATATATTATGGATAGAAGAAATTGTTTGACAGAATATCATATATTTGTAGAATATTTGTTTGGCATTGTTTTCAAAGGGAGAGAATGTTGTATCCATATTATCATAGTTCAGAAACTATTCTTTATCAGATTACTCCATAAAGGGAGAGATCATATCCATAGGGAGAGATTTTTTAAGTTGCAAACAAAAGATAGAGACATCAAAGAAGAAGAGAGAGAAATTGACACCAATAGAAAACACAACACATCAGAAGAAGAAACACAAAAAGCTACAAGAATCAAATCTAAGCTAATACATAGCTTACCAGCGGTCAGACATTTTTATCAGTTATCAAAATAGACTGTTTGGTAATTTGATGAATCTCAACAATTGTATTTCATGTTGTATTAGAAATAGTATAGTGTGATAAAATAGCATGTTTCCATCAATGCCAAAGGGAGAGATTGATGACATGCAACTGATTGAATGTTTGATAATGTTAAGTACAAGATGATGCAAGACATTAAATCACTTAATGGTTTGTATTGTCATTGATGTCAACTTGATATCATCTATATGGTCATGTATATAATGCCAAAGACTTCAGAAAATCAATGGAATAGAGGTTATGCTTTCAACAATGCATAAAAGTCATGTATTCACTAAAGTGACAGACTACACCGACGGAGTGCACACCATCGGTAAAGAAAGAGAAAAGGTCACAGTGATGCCTGATGAGCAGAAGACAGTGTTGCCTGATGAAGTAGAATCACAAGATGCCCGACAAGCTGAAAATAGTGTTGCCCGATGAGAAAGATCCAAGGATTCTCGATAGATGGAGATCCTGAAGCTAATTGAAGTTACACTGACGGAACTGGCAGTTGTCACCGGCAACGAACTACAGAATTGACCGATAGAATAGAGAGATCAGAAAATGCCAAAATATCTAGCTGGCAGAGCTTAAGGATAGAATTAACTGGTTGTTTTATTTTTTTTATTCAACCATACTTAAAGCAATTGATTTATACAGTTCGCAAGAAGATAACTACAACATAAATCAGGAGTTAAAGCCGTAAATCAAATTGGCTGGATTGTTTTTCACGCCAAGAATCAAGAATCAAAAATCAAGAACTAAGGAATATCATATCTATATAAGAGACAAGCATAATTTATTTCCACAAGCACTCAGATATATGGGGGAGTGAATTGAAAGAAGATGCTAAAGAGAAACTAGTGAAGGATAATCTTCATACAGTCCTGATCAATCAAGCTAAGGGAGAGCTAAAGAATTCTACAAAAATTGTGAAGCACAACATCACAAAGCAGAAAGTGTGAAGTAAAAAGGAATTGAATTGATACATCGATCATAGAGGTATTGTACATAAATAGATTTGAATATCTACAATTCAAAGTTGCATTAGAAATAGGTCATTGTGTTTCAGTTTAACCATTAAAGCATTAAGTCTCTTAACAGAGCAGGACTTAACCGTCTTCTATAATTGAGGTATATCCTAACAGATTACCAAAAGGGTTGATTCAGTATAGTAGCATTGGTCTTACCTAAAGCCTATTGAAAGTCTAAGAAGGAGGCTGATTCAAGGATGGTAGTAAGATTAGCATAAAGCCTATTGATAGTCTAAAGGGTGATTCAAGGATGGTCGCGTAGATGCCAGATACTTAGTGACAATATATGTATAAAAATCCACTAACAAGGTTGCACTTAATAATGTGTTTGTAACCTTTAACAGGGTTGGATCCTAACAGGGCTCACTTCAGAAAGTGAAAATTTGGGGTACCAGTCCCAGTGGTTTTTTCCCTTAACATGGTTTCCACGTTAAAATCCATGTGTTATGTGTGTATGGTTTATTACTTTATTGTTTTACATTTCACATATGCATTTCTGGATTGACTGGTATACTCTACATATTTACTGAGTATCAGTAAATAAGTTTTACTGCTTATCGGTAATCAAGGAGAAGAAGGACAGACAAGGTAAACTAACATACAGTTAATTATTTCAAGTATTTCAAGGCATACATCTTGTAGGGACTTAATAATCTAAGGTGTATTAATTGGTGGATTAGAGTTTAAAGGATAAATTTTTGAGGCCGCTGATTCACCCCCCCTCTTAGTTATTACTAACAGAGAATAGATTTCCCAGAGAGAGATTGGCCCAATTAGAACACAAAGTGGACCAAGTGGAAGAGGAGAGTGAGGAAGTCAAAGATAAAGTTGAAGGAAAGAGTAAAGAGATAGCCTTAGATGATGAAGTCCCGGAAGTTGACCCTTTCCTCACTGAAAAAACCTTCTTGAAATTATTAAAAGCCTTGAGTTGAAAGGCATTGTAAGGAGTTGCTATCTTTAGTGGAAAAATGGAACCAGAGGTATACCTAGATTGGATTGAAGGACTTGAAAACCACTTTGAGTGTGATGGTATTACAGAAGCCCAAAAAGTAAAAGTGGAAAAGGATAGACTTTGAGGATTTGCACTCACTTGGTGGAAATTTATCCAAAATGAGAGGGGAAAGAAGGCAAGAAACCCATAGCCACTTGGAAAGATATGGTAACCAAAATCAGAGAAGCATATGTACTTGAAGACTATGAAATTTAGTTACATATAAGGAGAAAAAGTCTTAGACAAAAAGACTTGGATGTTAACTCTTACACTAAAGAGTTCCAAAGGCTATGCATGAGATCAAGAATTGTAGAAGAGGAAAGTGTGAAGGTAGCTAGATACCTTAATGGTCTAAAATGGACTATCCAAGATGAATTGAGTTTAGTTACTCCTACCACTATTCAGAGATGCCAACAAATTGCAGTAAAGGTGGAAGATAAATTGAGAAAGAAACATGACTCAAACAATACAAGAGGCATAGGTAGAGGAAAATATGGAAGAGGCCAAAGGAGTGGATATGGTGGTAGAAGTTCAAAATCCAAGACTCAAGGAGAGACCAAGCTGACTAAAAAACAAGAGGGAAGTTCAAGCAGAGGAAGATTCAATAGAGGAAGATGCTCTCATACTAATTGGAGAGGAAGAGGCAGTATCCAAGGAAGAGGTTCCTACTTTGCAACTATGAAATTCTATCACTGCAACCAAATGGGACATCTTGCCTATAGGTGTCTAGAGAAAGGCTCCACTTCTCAAGGAAGTGACAAGAGAGTAAATTTTGTGCAAGAGGAGTCTAGTGGTGGAAACAAACACCCTGAGGTACCCTTAGATTCAGAAGAAGGAGAAAATATGATGATAAGGAGAACACTGATCAAATAACTAGTGAGAGAGGAGCCAAGCCAGAGAAGAGTACTATTCAGAGTGAAGTGAAAAATGATGGATAAAGTGTGTAGAGTCATCATAGAATCAAGGTCTACTGACAACATTATGTCAGAGGAGGTAGTTAGTAAAATGAAGATGAAGAGGATTCCACATAGTAACCCATACAAGGGTACTTGGTTAAACAAAGGACAACATTTCCTTGTGAATGAACAAGCATGGGTGGACTTGTCAATTGGAAGTTATAAAGATAAGGTATTGTGTGACGTCCTACCTATGGATGCATGTCATCTTTTACTAGGAAGGCCATGGAAATTTGATAGACAAGCCATGAATGATGGGGCTAAGAATGCATATTCTTTCAAGAAGGATGGTGTGACTTTCAAAATCCAGTCACTGTTGGAAGAAGGATAAGTGAAGGCCTCAGGCCCTAATGTTCTATTGGTGAGTGAAAAGGAGTTCCTAGATGTTAGAATAACTAAGAGGGGTGGGGGGTGAATCAATGGCCTCAAAAATAATTCCAATAATCCAACCAAAAATTATATCCTCTAGTTATCTTTCAGTCCTTCAAGATGTATGCCTTATGTAATTCTAACATATATATACTGCTCAGTAAGATATATTGTTTATCTTTTTCTAGCCTTTAACAAGTAGCAGTTATTAAATTTAGTGTTTACCGACCAATCTAGTTTTAGTAATGTGTAAAGAAAACTATCAATGCTATGAAAGAAATATACATTTGACACATGTATTTTTAACGTGGAAACCCTGTTAAGGGAAAAACTACTTGGGACCGGTAACCCAAAATTTTCACTCTTCTGAAGTGAGCTCGGTGAAGATCTAACCCTGTTAAAGGTTACAAACACACTGTTAAGTATGACCTTGTTAGAGGATTCAAAATTAATAGGTTGTATTTTGACCTAGCATTCACTTTGCTGTAACAAGAAAAACTTTTGATACTATTGAGTATCTCAGTACAATAAGGATGGCTAAATCCCACTCGGTTAAGAGATTTTCTGAATCAATGGTTAAACTAAAATAGTAAATGATCTGTTCAACAATACAAATTTAAATTGTAGATTTTTAGATCTATTGTTAGTCCATAATACCTCTCTGATCAATGTTCTCTTCAATTCCTTTTCTCCCCTTCTTTCTTCTTTCTGCTCTATGAATGCTCTGTGCTCTGTTGTTCGGTGTTTGCAGAATTTATTGGCTTTGTTCTTCAGCATGTATGATCAGATATGCATGAAGACTTCTATCTTCACAAGATTTATATTCAACATTTCTTTTCTTCATAATGCATTCCTTGTCTCTTTATATAGACATGATTTTACCATTCAATCTTCCTTGTTTTCATCGTAGATCACTTCTTAATCTGTAAAGCTTGCTATTCTTGCTTTAATCCGTAAATCTCTCCTTCAAAT
This sequence comes from Thuja plicata, assembly GCA_018584345.1. Classification (NCBI taxonomy): domain Eukaryota; kingdom Viridiplantae; phylum Streptophyta; class Pinopsida; order Cupressales; family Cupressaceae; genus Thuja; species Thuja plicata. The sequence goes on along the minus strand of MU226183.1, from coordinate 1,402,963 downwards.
TTATTCCACAAATATCTCCTTGTTATCTATGCTTTAAATTTCCTTTTTGTTTTAGTTCAATTGATCGATGAAAATAAAGAAATAAATAAATTAACTCTAAATATAGCTCCTACCAGCTAAAAGTTTTTTGTCATTCTTTATCTTTAGTTCTGATCACTGATCAACTTCAGTTAGCTCGGTCATTGACTCCATTTTTCCTTGGTAAAAAACTCAGTTATGCTTGGTTACTGTGGTGCTCGGTGTTCTCTGTCCGCCGGTGCGCACTAGTCTATCGGTGTTTATTGTCACTCGGTTTACACCGAATGTTTATGTTTTACCGATAACATAAACTTTGTCTTTTTAGATCTTCAATTCTATGACAATATGTGTATGACCAATTAGATTATATCAAGTTGACATCAATGAAAATATAATACATTAACTGATTTAATGTCTTGCATTAACTTTTGTATCTCGGTGATCACCAACTTATCATCTTCAAATATTTAATCAGTTATGGTTCCTCAATCTCTCTCTTTGGCATTGATGGCAACATAATATGAAATACAATATGAAATATGCCATAACATACCAAACTTATTTTTCTATAACCAATTCAAATATCTGAGTCTCGATAAGCTCTTCTAGCTTAGATTTGATTCTTACAGAGTGGTCTCCCTTTCTTTATTGCCTTCAATAGATATGTGTAGCGATTCTATCTTCTACTTCTATCTTTCCCTTTGTTGTAGAATCTCTTCTCCCTTTTTTGGATAGATATGCAGTGTTAACTCTCTTTCCAATTCTCTCCCTTGGATGGATGGTTATTTCATTTAATCTTTCTTTTTATCATCAGTTGATCTTTCTCTCCCTTTGTAGAAACTTCTTTTTCTGACCTTTTCTCTCCCTTTAACTGATGTTCATTTCCCTAATAGATATTTCATATGGATATATTCCTCTCCCTTTGACAATAATTCCAAACAAAAAAATATATTATTGAATCTCCTTTCTATCAGAAATACAACTTTGTAGTAGCCAACAATATCTATGGTGTGTTTAGATAAGTACCTTCTTGTACTGATATGTCATTGCAGTCCATATATTAGCTTGCATCAACATGATTGATCTTCTGATAATGTATAAGCTAATGCAACCTCCTAGTAATCTTAGTGACCAGTAGACAAGAGTTGAACCCCTAGTCTATTCCTCAAGTACTCAAATGTATCTTTTGGCAATGTCTGCGATTGTTCTTTGGATTGTACATATCTAGTATCACCTATTTCTCTTGTACTTGTTCCCTTAAGTAATGATACTTAATAGATATGTGATTTGTTTTAGCATGCATCAAAGGGTTCTTTGAGATGTTTATAGCACTAGTATTATCACAATAGATAATTACTAGTTCAAAATTTCTTCATCCATACCTTTCAACAATTGCTTGATCCATACAATGTTAGAGCAATTTGTAGCAACAACCACATATTCTTCTTCTGCAGTTTATTCTGATATGCATCCTTGATTTTTACTCATCCATGTGACAAGTCAGTCACCCATAAAGAGTTCTCCTCATGTTGTGCTCTTTCTATCATCTATGTTTCCAACCCAATCAACATCGGTATAAGCTTCTAGGTCAAAGTTGCCTTGTTTATTATACCACAAGCCATATTCTTTGGTATTTTTTAGATATCTTAGAATTATTTTAACAATAGTCATGTGTGATTCCTTGGGATTAGCAGAGAATCTTGCAACTATACCAACTGCATGTGCTATATCTGGTCTAGTGTGTCCAACATACATTAGTTTTCCAATTATAGATCTGTATAAGGTTTGATTTACCTTGGTTTTCATGTCTTCCTTTGTCAATTTGAATATGGTTTCCATAGGTGTTCCAACTAGTTTAGAGTCATCCATCTTGAATGTCTTCAGAACTTCTTTGATGTATTTGGATTGTGTGATGTAGATGCCTTCATCTTGTTGTAAAATCTGAAGGCCAAGAAAAAAATTGATCTCTCCAAACATTGACATCTCAAATTCTTTTCTCATTTCATCAACAAATGACTTGCATAACATATCATTACGTCCAAATATGATATCATCAAAAAATATCCTAGTAATCAAAATCTTATCATCAGTATCTCCTTTCAAATATAGATTACTGTTATCACTTGTTCTAACAAATCCAATACTAATGAGATAAGAGTGAAGTCTTTCATACCATTCTCTTGGTGTTTGTTTCAATACATACAAGGCTTTGTGTAGTCTACAAACCATGTAGGTTGTTCAAACCCTTTAGGTTGTTCAATGTATACCTCCTCTTCTAGTATTCCCTTCAGAAATGTAGATTTAACATCCATTTGGTATGCTTTGAATCCTTTGAAAGAAGCATAAGGAAGTAGAATTCTTAATCCTTCTAGTCTAGTAATGGGTGCAAAGGTTTCTCCATAGTCAATACCTTCTTCTTGTGCATACCCTTTGCACACCAGTCTTGCTTTGTTCCTTGTGACTTCTCCATTCTCATTAAGCTTGTTTCTGAATATCCATTTGGTACCAATGACATTTTTGTCATTCAGTCTAGGTACTAATGTCCATGTTTTTTTCTTCTCAATCTCTTCAATCTCTTCATTTATTGCACTAACCCATTCCTGATTCTCAAGTGTAGTATTAACAAATTTAGGCTCAAAATCACAAATAAAACATTTAGTGTTAAGTGACTTACTTCTTGTTCTCATTCCAACTCTTTTGTCTCCTATGATCTGGTCCCGTCGATGGTGTCTTATGACATATTTATCAAGTATAGGTTCAGATATATGTTCATCATTCTTATCATCATTTTGACCTTCATTTTGATCTTCATCGCTCGGTGCATCATTGTGAGCATTTTACTGATTCTCAGTGTGTGCATCCTCTTGCTCAGTTGCATTGTTCTGTCACTCGCTAGCATTACACTATTGCTCGGGCAGAGTGTCAGGTTCTTAAATGTAGATAATTTTTTTGTAATATTCCGGTTCCTTTCTTCTTTCCTCATCATTTTTCTCAGCAAATTCATCCACTTTAACATTTGCACTTTCAATGATTTTGTTAGAAGATTTGTTAAGACATTTATAAGCTTTTCTTTTGGTAGAATATCATAGAAATATTCCTTCATCACTTTTAGAGTCAAGCTTCCCATTTCTATCATCTTTCAATGTATAACATTGACTTCCAAAAATTCTAAAGCAACTCACATTTGGTGTGTATCCATACCATAGCTCATAAGGTGTCTTTCTTCAATTGAACTTGGTTTAGTGTATAGATAACAGTACTTACAACTTCTCTCTAGAATGTTTGTGTGATGCCTTTTTCAATCATCAATGTTCTGGCACAATCAAAAATTGATCTTCTTCTCCTTTCAACAATCTCATTTTGATGTGGTATTCTCAGTGTAGAAACCTATCTTGTAATTCCATGCTCATTACAAAAGTTAGCAAATTCATTAGAAATAAATACTACTCCTCTATCTGATCTTAGACATTTCAGTTCTTTTCCACTTTGTTTTTCAACTTTAGCCTTATACCATTTGAACATCTTAAATGCTTCAAATTTCTCTTTTAAGAACATGACAGTCATCATCCTAGAATAATCATCAACAAATAGAATGAATTATCTATCACCATAATATCTCTTTGTTCTCATTGGTCCACATAAGTTAGTATGGACTAATTCTAGAATATAATTATATGTGTAGGTTTTTCTCTTGAAACTGGACTTTGTCATTTTTCCTTTTTGACATTTCTTACACATGACATGGTCGGGTTTTGACATGCTTTGTAAGCCTCTTAATTTTCTTTTCTTTCTTATCGTAACCATGTTGTCAAAATTCACATGACATAACCTTTTATGCCACAACCAAATGTCCTCATTTATAGCCATTAAACAAGTGGTATTAATATCATCAAGATAGAATAGGTTACCTTTTGTTTGTTCACCAGTACCGATCAAATTTCCTATTCCATTATAGATCTTTTCCTTTTTGTTCTCAAATGAAACTCGGTGTCCTATGTTATTAGCTGTGAAACACTCAATAGATTATAGTTAAGTCCTTTCACCCACTATGCATTTTCACATCTGATCAGATTATTCAACATGATGGTTCATTTTCCTTCAACTAGACAAGGTGATTCATAACTCAACCTAACCAATCCAACATTATAATATTCAAAAGTTTCAAACTTTTCCTTATCTCCAGTCATGTGGTGAGTATTGCCACTATCAATAATCTAGTCATAATTTTTTGTAACTTTAGTTATGAGTGCAGTTTCAACATACCTTTCTTCTTCGTCTGAATCATCCTTAATAGAAACAAATACTATCCCAACATCTTCATTAGACTCGATGTTAGTATTTTTATTTTTGTTCTCAACCAGGTTACAAGCCTTCTTTCCTTTGTCCTTGTAGTCTTGGTTGTCTCTTGTGTTAGAGTGTCGGTTGCTTTTGTAGTCTTGGTCATCACTTCTGTCAAACTTCTTTTCATAAGATCTATCATTGTTTATTTCATCCTTTCTCTTGTTAGGGCATCTAGCAGAAAAATGTCCAATTTATTTGCAATTAAAATAGACCAATGGTAATTTACCTTTGTATCTTCCTTTACCTCTTTGCAATCTTCCAGCAATTAGTGCTTCATTTTATCAAGTTCTTGTTCATCACTATCACTTTCACTATCATTTCTCATAGTGTGTTTGTGACTAGATTTGCTTATTTTCAAAGAAGATTTGAATGCAGACTCAATAATTGGTAAGAAACTGCTGTCATAGTTGTTCATCTCAAATGAAATAAGTCTACCAATCAAACTATCAAGAGTAACATTGTTATTTTCTACTGCTCTCATTTCTTGAATTGCAGATACTCTAATTGCATAAATAGGTAGTAAGGTTCTTAGAATTTTACTTACCATTGTTTCTTCCTCAAGTACTCCTCCTACTCCATGGATAGAATTAACAACTTCTTTGATTCTGCTACTGTACTAAGCGATGTTCTCTTCTTCTTTCATTCTTAGGTCATCAAACTTCCCTCTTAGGCTTTCATCTTTAGCTCTCAGCACATTGGTGTCTCCTCTGTGTACTATCTTGAGTTTGTCCCACATTTTCTTTGCAGTGGTGCATGATTTGACATCTTCAAATTCAGCATTAGATAGTGAATAAGCAAGTTCTGTTAGAGTAATTTAGCAATTACTCTTTAGTGCTTAAGTTTCACTTAGGCAGTTTCCTTTTAGACTTAGGAAAGTTTCTATTTCCTAGCAGTTGCCCATTTAGGGTTTCGTCATCCTTTATAAGGATTGTCTTCTTTGTATTTCTTAAGGAGTTTGTAATCATTTTTACATTGTTGAATAGAGAACATATTTTTCTGTCAACATGTGTTTGCACTCTCTGGCCTATCGGCCGCCATAG
>MU226183.1:1350341-1397514 GCA_018584345.1 Thuja plicata | reverse complement strand
TGCACTCTCTGGCCTATCGGCCGCCATAGCTTCTGTCTCTTCTCTCTTCTGTCTTCTTCATTCTCGTAGCAGTTGTTTTGCATGCAGGTGTTTCTTGGGTAGATTGACATTCTTCAATCTCAACAAGTTCTATCATCATAGAATTTTCTTCATGTTTCTCTCTCAATTGATCGACAGTTAGAGGTCCAGTAGGTGAAATATATTCAACATCTAAGTATTGTGTAACATCATTTCCAATACCTGATAGATGGAGTCTTATCCCACTTTACCTTGATGCAAAGTTGTCTTTGTTCAACTTAGGCACATCCATTTTACCCATCTTTTAATCTTTAGCTTGAGTCTTTAAACTCTATTCCAAGAACCACTCTTCCAAGCACCAAAGCTCTAATACCAATTGTTAAAATAACTGAGAGGGGGGGGGGGGGGTGAATTAGTGGCCTCAAAAATAATTTCAATAATCCAACCAAAAATTATATCCTCTAGTTATCTTTCAGTCCTTCAAGATGCATGCCTTATGTAATTCTAACATATATATATACTACTTGGTAAGATATACTGTTTATCTTTTTCTATCGTTTATAGAGTAGTAGTTATTAAACTTAGTGTTTACCGACCAATCCAGTTTTAGTAATGTGTAAAGAAAACTATCAATGCAATGAAAGAAATACACATTTGACACATGAATTTTTAATGTGGAAGCCCTGTTAAGGGAAAAACCACTTGGGACTGGTAACCCAAAATTTTCACTCTTCTGAAGGGAGCTTGGTGAAGAGCTAACCCTGTTAAAGGTTACAAAAACACTGTTAAGTGTGACCTTGATAGAGGATTCAAAACTAACAATTTGTCTTTTGACCTAGAATTCATTATGTTGTCAACAAGAAAACCTTTTGATACTCTTGAGTATCTCAATACAATAATGATGGTTAAATCCCACTAGGTTAAGAGATTTTCTGAATCAATGGTTAAACTGAAATAGTAAATGATCTGTTCAACAATAAAACTTTAACTTGTAGATTTTTAGATCTATTGTTAGTTCATAATACCTCTCTGATCAATGTTCTCTACAATTCCTTTTCTCCCCTTCTTTCTTCTTTCTTCTTGATGAATGCTCTGTCCTTTGTTGCTCGGTGTCTGCAGAACTTCTTGGCCCTGTTCTTTAGCTTGTATGATCATATCTGCATGAAAAATTCTATCTTCACAAGATTTATATTCAACATTCCTCTTCTTCATAATGAATCCCTTGTCTATTTATATAGACATGATTTCACCATTCAATCTTCCTTGTTTTCATCATAGATCACTTCTTGATCCGTAAATATTGCCATGCTTAATTTAATCTGTAAATCTCTCCTAATTTATTCCACAAATCTCTCCTTGTTATATGTGCTTTAAATCTCCTTTTTGTTTTAGTTCAAATGATTGATGAAAATAAAGCAATCAATCAGTTAAATCTAAATGTAGCTCCTTCCAGCTAAGTGTGTTTTTTTTTTCTTTATCTTCAGTTCTTATCATTGATCAACTTCAGTTAGCTCGGTCATTGACTCTAGTTATCCTTGGTAACAAATTTAGTTATGCTTGGTGTATAGTCGGAAAATGGAAGCACTTCCATTGTAGACTAGTTTAGCCTTCTGAGTAAGTGGTTTGGGGTCATGTCAAGTGCCTTGAATGGGTCCTTGACTTGGATTTGGCCTTTCCCCCCTGTTCTGCCCCATTTCTACTTTTTCCAGCTTATTTCTGACACTCCAGACTGAAAAATGGGACTTTGACCTCAGGGTCAAGGTTGACCTTTTTGGGTCAAGGTCAACCTTGACCTTGACCTAGGTCAAAATTGACCTTTTTCTGACCTAGGGTTCAAATTCCATAATTCTAGGGTTTCCAGATGTCGGGCTTTGGAAAGAGTTAATTCCCGCTTCCAGGTCGGCTGTTTCAGTCTTCGAAACAATGAATCTTAAATTATATTTAATATAGGTCCTCTTCTAGGGATATAGGTCTAATTGGAATTTAATTCTCCTATGTAGTCCTCTCTAGAAGATTGTGCCCTAGTTTCATATAAAAGGAAGCTTTCTCCTCTCATTTTCTCTAACAACCATCATCAAGCATAATCATAAGAACTCAAGACTTGAAGAGTGAGATCCAAAGGTGAAGAATAAATATTTGAAACAAGCTAAGTAGCCATTGAAGCATTCATCCATTATCAAGCATTCAAGCACTTCTCAAGCACTCATTTCATCAAGGAGATCCATTGGTGACCATTGAAGGATTCAAGCTCCATGGAGCCCTCTTGTTGAAGATTTGTCCATCCACATTCCTCCAAGCCTCTTCCTATTCCAAGATCCATTAAAGATTGGTGTTGAAGATCTACAAGCAATTGATCTGAGACATCCTACATCTGACATTCTACATTCTACATCCATTTGGTGCACACATACTTGTGGATCCATGGATTCAAATCTGCCACAAGGGCTTCTACAATCAAGGTGAATTTGTTCATTTACTTTGTTTTACTTATGCAATTTCAATTATACTTTGAGGATAATTCTAAAACTGGGGTTTGACCAAGGAAAACCCCTCCCCCCAACAAACAATCCATTTTTCTTATAGGTACAAGTTCGAAACAACAAATCAGAGTGTAGATTTAGATACCCTTTTCAGAAAACTTTTAGGATCCAGAAAAAGATTTTCTATCGAAATTTTTTTAGGTCAATTCTTCCCTAGGCCGGAATTGGTAATTTTGGGTCAATGGTGACATTGACTTGAGCGTCAAAATTTGGACTGTGTCAGAATAGAAAAATATTTTTGGGTTTTTTTTGTAGCTGCATTTCTATTCCAGAGCCGGTCTCAGATTTTCTAGAAACTGAGTGCAGACCCCCCAAAATAGAATTCGTTAGATCTGCAACATTTTAAGGTTAGTTCTTTTCTCCTATCCATTTCAATTAAAGTTCTTAATCTTTCTAAACCTATCACACATTCAAATCTATAAATGGGTATTTAAGTTCTTCCTCTTTGCTCTTATTTCCAAATGATTGATTCATTTGTGCATTGATCCTTCCTTTTGGGTTAATCAATTTGGATCCTTCATTTGTGTATCTGAGGATAAAAGGAGAGCATCGTATTTATCCCTCATATTTTAATAAACATTCTAATTTTAAATGTAACAACATCCATCTTATCCTACATTAGGTCATCATCTCTATTTTATATCTTACATTTTAGTAACATCACATTTTGGTGAGCCCGTAGTAGACAAATCTTTCTTTTTGGTGTTATATTTACATCTTTTATGTTAGATCTTTCACGCATATTAGAATAGATTTCTTTTATGTTCTTCATTTACATTTCAAAAATTTAAAAAATCAAAATCTTGTGTTTCTTAAATTAGTTCATTTGGATTGCATTGGTGTATGAGCTTTACCACTTCTAGTCCTACTTATAGTATCTTGATTAGAAGAAGCCGTAGAATTATGTGTTTCTTTGATCCTAAGTCTTCCTCTCCTTTCCTTAGGATCCCAGATGACAATTTTATTACTTATGATTCCAATCCTTCTATGGAGCATAACTCTTATCACTCATCTCATGATGAGGATGATGCTTTAAGAGTTCCTCCTGAACAAGTGCAAAAACTTTCAACCGAACTTGATAAAATGGGAAATTGGATTATTCAAGAAAAACATAGCCAAGATTCCATCCAAGCTATAGAGGCTCTTAAGAAAGTCCTTCGTGATAGTGATCAATGTATTAATCTCTTGCGTGGTATCACTCATATTGTGCATTTGAATGTTAAACCTTTAGTACAAGAGGCTCAAGATCTAGGATTCACTCCTCCTGTCACTAGTGAGGGACCTTCTTCTTTTCCTTTACCTAGCATTCCTACTTATACTCCTCCTTTAATGAATACATCTCTCCCAATTTCATCTATTCCAGTGAGTGTTCCACCAGTATCTCTACCTACCTTTCAACCTTCATATCATAGTGTGCCTTTTACTTATTCCAATCCCCTTCCAACTATAGTTCCAAGTGTTCCACCAGTTGTGTCTTCCATTCCTTCTTCTTCCTACACTTCTCCTAGTGTTCCCAATATTTTAATGCCACCTATGTCTTCTAATGATTCCACAATTATTAGTTTGGCTCAAACCGTGTCATCTTTACAACAACAACTTGCATCGTTAACCCAATCCAAGTTTAGCATTCCTATATGTGACATGGGTAGTCCTTTATCTTTAGACATTATTCATGCTATTGTTCCTAAACAAGCCAATATGCCTTGTCTTGAGAATTACAATGGTAAAGGCGAACCTGTTACTCATGTTAAAACATTTCAAATCCTTTGTAGTGATTATGCTCATGACCATAGGAGTTTAGCTAAGCTGTTTGCTAGGACTTTTCATGATAAGGCCTTGCAATGGTATTGTTCTTTACCTCCTTATTCTATTTATTCTTTTCCTAAAATTTCTAATACCTTCATTCAAAAATTTCAAAATATTATTAGTCTGCAAGTTTCCTTAACTGATTTAATGCATTATAAACAAAACATTAAGGAAACATTGACTGATTTTATTGGTATATTTAAGCATTTGTATGCTCATATTTCTTATCCTATTCCTGATATTGATATTCAACATATATTTATTTCAAATTTACAAAAGGATATTACAGACAAGATTCTGCTTACTGATTTTACCTATTTTCAACAACTTTGTGCAACACTTCATCATTATCAATTACAAGTGAGTCAATTTGAGAGCAACACTCTAATGGCTCCTGTTCTAGTTGATAAGAGTGATTTTGATCCTAATACTAATAAGTTTCAAAAACCTAACAACTATATCAAGATTAATAAACAGACGAATGGGGTTGCTGATCAAGTTGTTGCATCCAAAAATGCCACTTTCGCATCCACAATTTTCTGTATAAATCGTACATTTAATCCACTTTCTGAATATTTAAATTCTATTATGAGTATGTTTTTAAGTGCTCATATGATTACCTTGCCTCCTATTTGACCTCTTCTCCCTACCATGATAGCATCAAAATCCTTTGATTCTAAAGCTTTTTTCCAATACCATCGCTAGAATGGCCATGATACTGAAAAATGTTATTCTCTAAAACATAAGGTTCAAGACTTAATCGATTCTAATACTTTATCTGTTGATAATTTTGATGGTAATGGGAAAAAATTTGTCTCTCCTCCTAATCAAAACCTTCAAATCTATACAAATCCTTTACCTACACATGATACTAATACCATCACTCAACCATCTTCTGTGGATATTGTTTACGATTCAAAGATGGATGATCTTAATCACATTGTTAATCATGTGGAGAGTGTTGTTTCAACTCAACCTACTATTCAAGATCCTTCACCTCCACCTCAACTTCAAGTACCACCTAAATCTCAGAAACAAGCTAAGGATAAATAACCTCAGGAACTTTCAATTACCTTTGATGATTCTGAGACTATTAAGGCTCCCGATGGTCCCCTTTATATTTATGCTAGGATTGCTAAGATACCTATGTGTGGTTGTCTTGTTGATCCCACATCTTTAATAAATGTCATTACTGAGGAAACTATTTTTATGAAAAACCTACAACATGATTGTTATGATACATCTAATGAATGGATCCAAACTTGTAATGGTTTTCTCTATCCTGCACTTGGTTCTATTAACTTTCCTGTTGAACTTTGTCGTAAATTTGTAGATACTACCTTCATTTTCATTCCTACTTCTGATGAATTTCAAGTCAAATTTGGTTTTCCTTGGATAACTGCTATGCATGCTATTGCTTCTCCTATTCATAAATGTCTTAAGTTGATTCATAATGGAGAAGTAAAAACTGATTAATCATAGTTTGTATCAAGCTTCTAGGCCTAGAGATTTTTCTACTATTGATTTATCTTGGCCTTCATTACCTAATTCATGTCCTTGCCTTGATAACCATTTTCGTTCATATCAAGCCTATAAACATCGTAGGATAGTCGAGTTAAGCATGCCTCGGATAGATCTTAACCATGGTCTTTTTCCCACTCCTTCTATACCTCCTTTATCCAGTACTACTATCTCTATTACTCAACCTCCCATTGTTGCTTCTCTACCTACAATGAATCCTACCAATCTTCCTATTGAACCTGTGAAGGAACCAGTTGTTAATCCTCCTAGTTCTCAACATGTGTCAAACAAAGAAAAGTGTAACAAATCTTCTAATGAACATAATAAGAAGCATAGAGCTAATGCTAGGGCCCATGCTTCTTTTCTTTGAAATTCTTTACCTTCTTTCGATCAACCTATGCCTGGTGTGTTGGAAGAAGTTAATATTCATAATGATGTTAAGATGAATGAGTATGATGATCCTATTCACTTCTTAGATCCTATTTTAATTAATCTTGATGAGGAGGATAATCTTGATGATCCTATTGATCTTAGTGATGAATATGAGACCATCCATCTTGATATTGATTTACCTCATATGCTTTCAACTCAATTGATAATTATACCTAGTAACGAGCATTGCGATTCTCAAGAGGATCCTTGTTTGGAACTGGCTATTATTCCTATTGTATTGGATATAGTCCCTTTTGCAAGTTTCCCACCTTCCCTAAATAATATAAACTAAGATGGGGAGGTAGGCGATGTGCTTGATTGGCTTGCCCTTCATGGTAGCCCTTTTTGTGTTTTCATTATGTACTGTGCTTCTCCCGTAATGTGTTTTCTAAATATTGGTTAGACTTTTTATACGACCCTTTTTACTTTGTTAGTGCAAGGTGATAAAGGAATCAAACCTATTGTACAATTCCTCTATATGTTTCTTTACTCTTCTATATGTTGTTTTCATGTTATGTTGTACTTGTGCTATTGTTTATAAATTTTTTCCTTGTGTAGTTCACTTGGATCTGTGACATGGTAGCACTGATTCTTTTTGGTCTCCATGTTGTGGTCCAAAAAGACTCTTCTTCGTAACTCTTGAGTTTTCTTTCCTCCATTGTGATTGTAGTTCTACTTTCTTTAGGGAATGATGTCAATTCATTTGCAATAATATCATATCTATATATACATGTTATCTTATGATCATACTGACCCCACAATAGGTAGATCCCTTATGTGTTCTTTGTATGCTTATGTGATATTTCGCTTGATTTGTTTTCATTTGGGGGCATCTCATAGTGGAAACGTAATCAGTAGAGTTGTTTATGTTTCCATCAAAGCTATTGCTCCTATTAAAGTGTTAGCAATGAATTTAACATGGGGGCATACACTCTACTCACTTTTTGCACACATGCACTTTCAAAATATTTTCAAAACTTAAAACTTTTTCCCTTTATGGATTAAAGACCAATCCTTAAATCATGGATATTTTACTTTATACGGATATCTTGATCCCTCCAGTTTAAATTTATACAGATATCTTGATCCTCCCAGTTTTAATTTACAATGTTTTGATCGCTTAAGGTCAGAAGGTGTCCTTAAGAATGGATCTCCTTGATGGGTTGACTAGTGAGTAGCCACATTCACTAGGCGGTTCAACTTTATCTTTCTAGTTGCATTGTTTCCTCACGTGGCTCACAATGAGACATAAGTTCTCATTGGGAAAGGTAATCACATCCTCTCTCTTTCTCCTTAACTGGTGACATCTCTCTTGTCATTATCTTAGGGTTGATAAAGACTTAAGTCCCTGGAGGCTTGAGGATTCCTTTGTCCCTTTTGATTTCAATAAGGTTATCTATTCTTTATGATCTCCTTTACCAATAGTTTGCATCGAGTCCATACACTTGCTAAAGTGGGGGATAAATGTATAGTAAAAAAATGGAAGCACTTCCATTGTAGACTGGTTTAGCCTTTCGAGTAAGTGGTTTGGGGTCATGTCAAGCACCTTGAATGGGTCCCTGACTTGGATCTGGCTTTTCCCCCCTGTTCTGCCCCACTTCTACTTTTTCCAGCTTATTTCTAACACTCCAGACTGAAAAATTGGGACTTTGACCTCAGGGTCAAGGTTGAACTTTTTGGGTCAAGTTCAACCTTGACCTTGACCTAGGTCAGAATTAACCTTTTTCTGACCTAGGGTTCAAATTCTGGAATTCCAGGGTTTTTGGATGTCAGGCTTTGGAAAGAGTTAATTCCCACTTCTGGGTCGACTGTTTTGGTCTTCGGAATAATGAATCTTAAATTATATTTAATACATGTCCTCTTCTAGGGATATAGGTCTAATTGGAATTTAATTCTCCTATGTAGGCCTCTCTAGAAGATTGTGGCCTAGTTTCATATAAAAGGAAGCTTTCTCCTCTCATTTTCTCTAACAACCATCATCAAGCATAATCGCAAGAACTCAAGACTTGAAGAGTGAGATCCAAAGGTGAACAAGAAATATTTGAAGCAAGCCAAGTAGCCATTGAAGCATTCATCCATTCTCAAGCATTCAAGCACTTCTCAAGCACTCATTTCATTAAGGAGATCCATTGGCAGCCATTGAAGGATTCAAGCTCCATGGAGCCCTCTTGTTGAAGATTTATCCATCCACATTCCTCCAAGCCTCTTCCTATTCCAAGATCCATTCAAGATTGGTGTTGAAGATCTACAAGTAATTTATTTGAGACATCCTACATTCTACATTCTACATCCATTTGGTGCACACATACTCATGGATCCACGGATTCAAATCCGCCACAAGGGCTTCTACAAGCAAGGTGAATTTTTTCATTTACTTTGTTTTACTTATGCATTTTCAATTATACTTTGAGGTTAATTCAAAACTAGGGTTTGACCAAGGCAAACCCCTCCCCCCAACAAAAAATCCATTTTTCTTGCAAGTACAAGTTTGAAACAATAGATCAGAGTGTAGATTCAGATACCCTTTTCGGAAAAATTTTAAGATCTAGAAATAGATTTCCTATCGGAGAATTTTTAGGTTGATTCTACCCTAGGTCAGAATTGGAAATTCTAGGTCAATAATGACATTGACTTGAGGGTCAAAATAAAAAATGTGTCAGAACAAAAAAAGATTTCTGGGTTTTGTTCATTTCTGCGTTTCTATTCCAGATCTAGTCTCAGATTTTATAGAAACTGAGTGCAGACCCCCAAAAATAGCATTCTTTAGATCTGCAATATTTCAAGGTTAGTACTTTTCTCCTATCCATTTCAATTAAAGTTCTTAATATTTCTAAATCTATCACAAATTCAAATCTATAAACGGGTATTTAAGTTCTTCCTCTTTGCTCTTATTTCCAAATGATTAATTCATTTGTGCATTGATCCTTCCTTTTGGGTTAATAAATTTGGATCCTTCACTTGTGTATCCAAGGATAAAAGGATAGCATCATATTATCCCTCACATTTCAATAAACATTCTAATTTTAAATGTAACAACATCCATCTTATCCTACATTAGGTCATCATCTCTATTTTATATCTTACATTTTAGTAACATCACATTTCTTATGTTACACTTGGTTACTACGATGCTTGGTATACATTGTGAACTACTCAGTGTTCTCTGTCCGTTGGTGTGCACTAGTCCGTCGGTGTTTACTGTCACTTGGTGTACACTAGATTTTTATGTTTTACCGATAACATAAACTTTGTCTTTTCAAATCTTCAAGTCTATGACAATATGTGTATGACCAGTTAGATTATATCAAGTTGACATCAATGACAATAAAATACATTAACTGATTTAATGTCTTGCATTAACTTTTTCATCTCGGTGATCATCAAATTATCATATTCAAATATTTAATTAGTTATAGTTCATTACTAGAAGCTATAGAAGAAGGAGAGGGAGTAGCATGTTCTTTGGTTTTGAAGCCAAATGAAGAAGATGCAGAAAAGACAGTCAAGAAGATAGAGATTCCTATAGAAGTACAAGAGTTGCTTAAGGAATATGAAGACATTGTCAGTAATGGAAAACCAGAAAGCCGACCCCCTAAGAGAGCTATTAGTCACCAAATTGACTTTATCCCAGGAGATACCTTTCCTAACAAGGCTGCTTATAAGATGAACCCTCCACAAAATGCGGAAATTTCTAAACAAATCCTAGAGCTCCTAAACCAATGCCTCATTAGAAAAAGTATAAGCCCATGTGTCATACCCACTGTCCTAGAACCCAAAAAGGGAGGAAATTGGAGGCTATGCACTAATTCTAGATCCATTAACCGAATCACCATTAGGTATAGGTTTCCTATTCCTAGGATAGAAGACCTAATGGAATGTTTAGGAGGAGCAAAGTATTTCACAAAGATTGACCTAAAGAGTGGTTATCATCAAATTAGGATCAACGAGGGAGATGAATGGAAGACTTCCTTCAAAACCATAGCAGGTTTGTATGAATGGCTTGTGATGCCATTTGGGTTATCAAATTCCCCATCCACATTCATGAGGCTTATGAACATAGTACTCAAAGACTACATTGGTAAGTATTTTGTAGTGTATTTGGATGATATCCTAATCTTTAGTAGGACTAAAGAAGAACACTTAAGGCATCTACAAATTTTATTTAAAAGACTGCATGAAGAAAAGCTAATGTTCAATTTGGATAAGTGTGAATTCCTAAAGCAGGAGTTAGTGTATCTTGGTTTTGTGTTGTCTCATGGAAACCTTAAGATGGATCCAAGCAAGGTAGAAGCCATCATAAACTGGCCTACCCATAAAAATACAATAGAGGTTAGAAGTTTTCATGGCTTAGCTCAATATTATAGGAAATTCATTAAGTAGTTTAGTGCTATTTGTGCTCCTATGCTAGACACCATAAAAGGTGGGATGAAAAATCATTTTGTATGGAATGAGAAAGCTAACCAAGGATTTGAGTTGTTGAAGAAGAGGATTGCCACTCAACCCATCTTAACATTACCAATTTTTGAGAAAATTTTCACAGTTGAGTGTGATGCTAGAAATGTTGCTATTGGGGTAGTTTTAAGCCAAGAAGGGAGACCAGTGGATTTTCATAGTGAGAATCTCAGTGATGCAAAGAGGAAGTATTTTTCCTATGAGTTAGAGATGTATGAGCTAGTCCAATCACTAAGGAAATAGAGGAACTATCTATTTCTGAAGGAATTTGTGGTGTATTCAGACAACCAAGCACTTAGCTTTTTGAACTCCCAAGACTAGCTTAGTCACAAGCACATGAAATGGGTGGAGTACTTGCAGGCTTACACCTTCAACATCAAGCATCAGAAAGGATTGTAGAACAAAGTGGTTGATGCACTTAGTAGGAGAATTCTTACAATACAAGAAGTAAAACTACAGAGTATGGGAATTGAGCATTTCAAGGACTTATATGTAGAGGATGAAGACTTTGCAGAGATATACAAGGTATGTAAAGAGCATAAGAGTCATTTCCATGGTGAATTTTTTGAATATACAATGCAAAGTAATTTACTGTTTAAAGGAAGTCAGTTATGTGTCCCTAGAGGATCAATTATGGAAAATATGATTCAAGAGAAACATAACAGGGCACTTAGTGGTCACTTTGGAGTCAATAAGACCCAAGAGTTAGTGCAGAGGTTCTATTTTTGGCCTAGAATGAACTTGGAAATCAGAAAGTATGTGGAGTGTTTTGTAGTGTGTAAGAAATCCAAGGGCACATCCTCCAATGCAGGCCTTTATCAACCACTTTCCATTCCAAGTAGACCTTGGGAATGCTTGAGCATGAATATTGTTGTGGGATTGCCAAAGACAAAACAAGGATTTGATAGTATCTATTTTATAGTAGATAGATTCACTAAGATGGCACATTTTGTCCCATGCAAGATAGTTCATGATTCTTGTCACATTGCACACCTATTATTCAAGGAAGTGGTGAGAATCCATGGGTTACCCTTAAGCATTGTCTCAGATAGAGACACAAAATTCATGAGTCACTTTTGGAAGACATTGTGGAAAAAATTGGGAACCAATCTATCCTTTGGGTTTGCATATCACCCTGAGACAGATGGTCAAAATGAGGTGGTGAATAAAAGCCCAGGGAACCTATTGAGGTGTCTCACTAAGGAGTATGGTTAAGCTTGGGACCAACTCTTAGGACAGGAAGAATATGCATATAATGATACTATAAACAGAACTACTGGAAAGAGTCCCTTTGAAATTGTCTATGGACTACACCGTAGAGGGATATTTTAACTCAGAGAGTTAAAGGATGGAGCCAAGGGAAGTGTTTTTACAGAAGACTTTGCACACTCCATGAAACAGGTGCATGAAACAATGAGAAAAAATCTAACAGAGAACACTGCAAAGATAAAGTAAAAGGTGGATGAAAGGAAGAAGGAAGTCCAATTCCAGGTAGGGGATCTTTTCATGGTCCATTTGAACAAGGAAATACTACAGAGGGGAGTGCCAAACAAGTTGCAGATGAGGAGATTAGGGCCATGTATATTCTAGCCAAATATGGCAACAATGCATACAAGGTTGAGCTCCCTGAGGACATTGGCTTGTCTCCGGTCTTCAATGTTGCAGATCTGGTCCTCTATAAGGGGCCTACTCCAGATCAATACTAGAGCCTTACTGAGGTTATATAAGAAGTGGAGGATCTGAATTTAACCCCTACACCACCTAAGAAGGCAAAGAAGATACTTGATTCAAGGGACTATAAGAAGACTAGATAGAGAACTTACTATGAACATATGATAAAATGGAATGGCCAAGGAGATGTAGAGGCCAATTGGATCAAGGAGATAGAGTTTAAGAAGTTGGGAATTTATTCCAACTTGCTCAATCCAAGGATGGATTGAAATCTTTTATTTGGGTAGAATGGTGCTAGAGTACCTAGGCTAATCCCTAGTTTCAAATTTTGATGTGGCTTGTACTAACCTTAGCCAAGTCAGTAGTGTTTATTTTAGGCCTTAGAAGGTCTTGCAAGTTTTTACCTAGGTGGATTTGACTAGGATCAATCCAACCTAGTGGTTTTATGTTTTGTTAGTGTTTAGTGCTAGATTAAGCCTAAAAGTGGGAAATTGGGTCCAAAATTCTTTAAGGATTAGGAAAGGTTGGAAATGTGCCTAAAAATGCCTCTAGGATGTTTTTAAATCATTCATATTTATTCAAGGTCATTAGGATATGTTTTAGACAAAGATGCAAAAGTTGTCAAAATGTTGTCATGACAACATTTGCAACTTTGCAAAGTTGCATGACAACATTTTCCAATATTGGATTCCCTTCAAAGTTGAGGATGGGTAGTTATGGTAACTACCTAAAAACATGGAAAAAGGATATTAATCTATGTGGAGGCCCATTTCCCGAGCATAGAGGATGTGATGTAT
Organism: Thuja plicata; assembly: GCA_018584345.1. Taxonomy (NCBI): domain Eukaryota; kingdom Viridiplantae; phylum Streptophyta; class Pinopsida; order Cupressales; family Cupressaceae; genus Thuja; species Thuja plicata. The sequence goes on along the minus strand of MU226183.1, from coordinate 1,384,277 downwards.
TTTGAATTTGCTAAGAAAGCTCTGTTTACTGGTTTTTGTACATAGTCGACTAATTTTGTGTATCAGTGTTGTAAATGGATTGAATAGTAAGATCTAGTGTTACATTCATTTATTAGGGATAGTTTTAAGCATCTTTTGTTTAGATTTTAAGTTTTTGTGAGTTCATTTGATTAGTCTTGTAAATTGTTTTGTAAGTTACACAATTGCTGTTGTTGACAGGGAAAATTTGAGCAAAATAGCTCCCCCATAGAATCCAACCAAGCATTTCATCATGGTATCAATGAATATGGTAGGGGATCCTCTCTATAGTGTAATATGAGTGTACAAATCCAGAAGAGAAAGGTAGGTATTTTTAATGGCAAGCCCTAAACGAGTCCTATGCACCCGTTTAGGTGTTTTCCAGTGATCTAATGGCATTTGATTGTAGGGGAAGGATTGGAAGAATGTAACCAAGCATGTTTTCATGAGCACAAAGATCCTAAAGATACCTCCTAGAAATATTAGTCATGATCTAATCCATTAAGATACATTTCTAAGTAGAAATCACCAGACTGCACCAGAGTAGCCCAATTAGCCCTATTAGCCCTTAATTCTTGGAACCCACTATACAGAGACCCTAGAACCCTAAGACCTAAAAAATATTTAATGTATTGGAAAAGGGTGTTAGAATATACACTTTGTTTTTGGGGTTATTTGGGAAAGTTGTGAAACAAGTGAGAAAAACTAGCTGATTAGGGCTAATTGACCTATTATGCCTATAAGACCAAATTCATTGATTTTCTTGAGATCACTGTAAATCTTGAGTCTATGTCTAGATTTCCCCATTAGGCTAGGAGGCCTTTATTGGGTTTTCCCAAATTAACTTCTCCTTTTGTAAACCGGGTTTTTTTTTTTTATCAATCTCATGTTATATATTGGGTAGGTTAGAATCTCAAATCCGATAAAGGTCATGGTCCAAATATTTCTAACATTGGATTTATGTGAATTTGAGATGTCTGGTCTTGATACTTCATTTTGGTATATTGGCAGAAAATCATTTCTGAGCTTCTCCTTGGTAGAAAATTGAGTCTCAAGGGCATTTTCCACCAAAATGTTTTTAGTGACAAAAACAAGCAAATGGTGACCTTGAGGAACACTGGTAAGGCCTAAGGATCTAACGGGGTTATCAGTTTTAGTTGGGTCAGTAAAATGTGAATCTATGGCCCTTGGTAGAAAAGTTGATTTTCGACCTTCTCCTCAACGGATTTTCACCTACAGAGTGTGTTTTCCGCAGATGAAAAGATAAAGAATATCAACGGTTGGTGGAAGCTAGAAATAGATGACTTGAAGTTAAAATGACTATTGCACTCAAGAGGAATCTCTACAGGTAAAATAGATGATCAAATGATGAAAGATTTAAAGTAAGAAGTCTTCCTGGTAGAAAATCAAAATTTAGCTTCTCCTCGGTAGGCTTTGACCCATAAAGGCTTATTGGCAGAAAAGAAGAAAATAGTTTCTCCATTGCTCCAACAGGCAGGTTTTGACTCACGGGGTGCATTTTCCGCCAGATCATTATACACAAGGTATTTAAGGAAAATTAAATCTCACATGTGACTTAAGGCATAAAAGAAAGATGACGAAACTATCATATGTCATTGAAGCATTGTAAAAAGGCTAAAAATATCCTTGGTGGATTTATGATGAAGGAGTACTCCAAAATAATTTCTCCACCAAAGGAGAAGTGGATAAGTAATTTTTCGCTGCTCCTAGAAAGTTACCGTTACACTTACCCAAAGTGAAAAGATACTTTCTAATGACCCGTAGAGGTGAGGTAATAAATTCAAATAAAGTTGTTTGCTTCATAACAGAAATTTTCATATTGATTAGTTCTTTTTTACTCGTGTGGTGTGGGAAGTAGGAAATTAATGCTAAAAAGTCAGAAGTTTATAAAAATTGAAGAAGTACAGTAAACAAAAGTTACCACCTGTTTAACAATTTTCCTAAGTTAATCTCTATTTCTAGCTACTCCTTGATCTCATACCGCTAAGATAAGCTTTTGGTTCTCAATTCAAATTGATCTGAGTATAGCCACCAGATTCATGGGATTCGACGGCTTGAATGACATTACATCTGAGTGGCACAAAATTACAGACACTTCTCTGAGGTTTTTTGACATGCAGAACTTCCAAGATAGATTAAATGCATAAAGGATACATCTCATTACAAAGAAGTTGAAGGAGAGCGGGTTAGTTGAAGCCACCATATTTCCTATTGCAATTCAAGCCTAAGAGATCATCCATGAATACATAGCCCGTTACAATCTAGATACAAAGTAGATCCTTTTACCCAATGACATAGTGCTGCTCTCTATTGACCGAGACTCTGTCCAGAACTGCCTTTTTTATTACAGAGAAAGATGAATACTTGGAGATGACCTACATCCGAGCGGTCACTGAGTATGGAGTAAAAAATATGACATGGAGGAAAGAGATCCTAAGAACCTGGTTCTAGCAGCCCAGGAGTGCCAAGGGAAAATTGCCTAAGACACTTTATGGCATGGACCTGAAGCCAAAAATTATAGACATCCTGGTATTACTCCATAGGATCAGAGGTGAGAGCGATGCATTCAACTTTGTTGAGCATCATTTCTTTTTAGTCCAAGTGATTATCTCCCAACACAATTTTATTGATTGGGCTCACATGGTAAGCAAAAATATTTCAAATGCCCTCAATAGAGATAAATACCAGGATGAGTTTTATATGTCTTCAGTTTTTTTGTATATCCTAGCTACAATTCAAATTTGGCTAGGGCTTCCTAGGCTAGAAGAATTCCTAGATGATGTGAAAATTTATGAATTCTTTCCCTGTTTACAATGCAAAATAGTTATGCTGAGTATATCAAGGTCAATGATGCGTTTACAATGAGATTATGCAGAGAGTTGCAAGTTTTACTGAAAAGGAGATTTTCTCTAGGAGCTATGGCATTCATCAGCCAAAATGGATGTTATTTTATCCAATTTGAAAATTTCTCATATATTCATCTTACAGGATTTGGTGACTTCCCTTTGAAGCTTTCCAGGTATCCTGATGACATGATCATGCTGGTTGAAGTAATTAGGCAGGAAACCCAAGTGAACCTAATCCGTGCAAGAGCTAGAAAGAAACGATATGATTTCCCCATGACCATTGGAGCCTACAGCTGTGCATCTCGGTCTAATGCAAATAATTTTTTGAGTGCATTCTCAAAAAAGTTTCAATTGGAAATATATGATGTCTTGAAACCTCAATAATGACCCTGTAAATTATGCTAGAGAATATTTGTAGATGGGTCACATAATTCATCACATGAATGACATAGAAGACTATTGGGCCAACTGCAAGGATGATCTAGAGAGAAGATAAATATTTTATGCGAGGTTAACTGTTGAAAAAATCAAAAAGTTCAAAGCTAACATTGCAGTTGAAGGAATCAAAGATGATGGGGGGTATATGTATGATGATATGTACATAGAGAAGATTAAACCCCTCCCTATAAGCTCTAACTCCATGCTAGGTCAAGCCATTGATGATTTGCAGACCTTAATGGATGGAATCTACAAAAGAACTGAGCAATGAACCCAATGGATGATGGGAAAAAGGAAGAAGTCAGACAAGATGCCTCCTCCTCAAAAAACTCCTACAATAGTGATAGTGAACACTTTTGTAGCAGCTTCAATGACTATCCCAACTGTGGCTAAAAAAATAGTTCAACCAGCGGGCAAAGGCTATGAACCTCCTGATAAGGCAATCCCACTAGAAAAGACATGCGGAGATGGCTCGGTGCCTATAATTAGTTTGATAGAAGGAGTAGTTGCCACAGATCTAGTCAAGACTATAGCTGAGCCCATTAAGATTGTTGAAATAGAGAAACCAACTCAAGATAGAACTTTGGATGTACAGAGTGACACCCCAAGGCAAAACTCCCCAATTATAGTGGAGGTGGGTGAAGATAGTTCCATTACTTCGGCTACTGAATTAGCTGAAGAGGCCAAAAAGAAACCAAAGGTTACTCAAGCCACTAAGGTAGTCTCCTCTTCTTCAACTCTAGTAAATCCATTTGCCTCTAGATCAACTTCTACTCCCCCAGTCATCAGGAAGTTTTTTATAGATGAATTGGTCTTTGTGACCAAAGTTACCAGCGCCGAGTCTTGGATCGAGAACACTCTAGAGCGCAAAAGAAAGAGGATTGAAGAAGGAGCTCCTAGCAAGGATACTCTTTCACAAGCCTTAAAATATAGTTCCACCGTGAGCAAGGTGAAGAAAGAAAAGACATTTTCTACCTTAGGCTGAGAGCCAAAAACTGGGCACTTCACCATGGAGATAGCAAAGCCTACAAAGGAAGGCAGGTTGGAAGATTTGACTGCTTTTGATTTTGAGCTACAATCATTTGATATGGGGTTAGCCCATCATGATACCAATGTAGATTGGTAGAAATCAACTAATGTAGTAATTGAATAGGAGCTTGAAGAGCTTAAGGATGCTAAGGTGCGACTCAAAGAAGAAGTTAATGACTTGACTAATTTCATCAGGCATTTGGTTACTCCAATTGCAAGCATTCCTAGCCCCCAACCAACTTTCGACCCTAGTACTGCAGAGAATCAAGCCATCATTGCCAAGTTGCAAGAAGATAGACACTTTGGGCTCGTAGCTGTTGAACAACTAGGTAATGCTATTCCAAAGCTGGAAAAGGAGAAAAACAATGTTCACGATAACTTACAGACTCTCATGTCAGAAAGGGAAAAGTATGAATACTGCATAGTGATGCTGCACATGGTAGTTAAAATGAAAGCTAAAGAGGCAATAAAGGCCAAAATCTTGCAGAAGGGAGATGAACCCTTAATTGAATGGCTTCAAAGCCTGCAATTTAAATTCAAGATGATCATCCAAGCTGAAGGAGGGTTACAAAAGACAAAAGACAAAACCAAAGAAGAACAGAACAAAGATTTTGGACTTCTCAAACGTCTTCACATAGAATCACAGACAAGTGGCCAAGGAAAATAACTAATAGGAGTGGTTAATATGCAAAAATATTTCTCTGATTATGTAGATAAGTTGGCAGAGCAGTCTTCTAGTCACCTGGATAAAGTACCAGAGCTCCAATAGTTGAGCGGGTGCATATATAAAGCTATGGAGGAATTGAAAGATCGGGTAGATGCAGTTAAGAATTTGGTCAAAGATCATTCCTGATGGCACATTAGATATACTAATGTCCATATTAATAGACATCTGGAGCTTGTTCCAATTATTATAGCTGTTATCACCTATAAGGAAAAATTAGATAAGAGGAAGGAAACAAAGACATAAAATTATTCCTCCTTATACTAATTTTTGATAGATTTTGTAATCGATAAATGTTCACTTATCATGTATCATTTTTTCTTAGAGAGGTTGAACCGTTTCGGTTACATATTTTGTAATCCTCAAGCTCCGAAATCTATATGTACTCTATTGAAAATCAATAAAAAGGTCGGCTAAATTTTGGCATAAAGACTTCGTTTTGCTGAGTCAAAATTGTTTATGTTTGAATGCCAATGTTTTAACTGTTCTATTGCAATTATCTTTCTGATTAGTTTGAATTTTTCTTTATATTGGATTTTTAGTTCATGATCAAACCAGAGTATTGTATTAAAATTTAATGCAATTGATCGAGGGAAAATCAAAGTATTATTCAAATTGTGAGAGAAGTTCTTGTGAATTAGATTGATTTATCATTATTACATTATCATTGATCTTTCAATTTTGCATTTGTATCATCATTACCTACCATTGCATTACCAGTTTTAGGAACTTATATGATCGATAAGGTCTTGAGATTGGCTAGATTTAGAGTTGAATCTATTTGCCTGAGCTAGTTCCTGTCTAAGCCTAGCTTGGATTACCTCTTCTGTTCTTGGTCCAAGAACACATCCCTATTAGATTAGGAAAGAACAAAATTCATTGAAAATCAATCACCTAAGGGAGCTGTACCTGCAAATTCAGAGGGAAATTAGTGATTTAGTTGCATTTCCCAACTATTGTATTCGATTGTCTCTTTAATATTTAGGAATTTAAGAGTTAAAGTAAAAAAGAACAATTTCTTTACCAACAGAACTGAAGTTAGGATACAAAAAAACAACTTAGCTGGAAGAAGCTAATTATAGAGTTAACTGTTTGATTACTTTGTTTTCATCGATTAGTTAAAAGCTAAAGATAAGAATGAGATTTAAAGCATGTTTTATTCCAGAAAACAAGGAGAGTTTTACGGATTAAAACTAAAGAAAGCATGGTGAGCTTTACAGATAAAGAAGTGATCAATGGAGAAAAAAAGGACAAAGAACGATGAAATCATGTCTATATAAAGATAAAAGTAATTCATTATTAAAAAGAGGATGTTGAAGATATTTTGGTGAAGATAGAAGTCTTCATATAGATCTGATCATACAAGTTGAAGAAAAGAGCTAACATTTCTGCAGACACTGAGCAACAGCGAAGCAACATCATTCACCAAGTAGAAAGAAGTGGAGCAAAGGAACATAAGAGAAACATTTATCATAGAGGTATTATGAGCTTACAATAGATTTGAACATCTGTGAGATTAAGTTGTATTTATGAATAGATCATATGCTATTTTAGTTTAACCATTGATTCAGAAAATCTCTTAACAAAGTAGGATTTAATCATCCTTTATATATTGAGATACATCCCAAGGAGTATCAAAAGGTTTTCATGTTGACAACATAGTGAATGTGAGCTCAAGTGAAAAACTGTTAGTGATAAATCCTATAACAAGGTCACACTTAACAATGTGTTTGTAACCCTTAACAGCGTTGGATCTTCACCGAGCTCACTTCTAAAGAGTGAAAATTTTGGGTTACTGGTCCCAAGTCATTTTTCCCCTAACAGGGTTTCCACATTGAAAATCCATGTGTCAAATGTGTATATGGTTCATTACTTTAATTTTTTTCTCTACACATTACTAAAACATGATTGATCAGTAAACACTAAGTTATTTACTATATTTTAGTAAAGATTAAGAAAAGATAGACTGTTATTCGATAAAGCTTAATGAAAGGATAAAGAGTATAAACACCGAGTAGTATATACATGTAAGATTCACACAAGGCATACATCTTGTAGGACTAAAGATAACTAGAGGTTTTATATTTTTGGTATAAAGTTTTGGGTTGATTTATTGGATTAATTATTGAGGCCACTAATTCACCCCCCTCTAAGTTATTCTAACAATTGGTGTCAGAGCTTGTGTGCTTAGAAAGGGAGTTTAAAAGACTCAAGCTAAAGATCAAAGGATGACAAAAAGGGATGTGCCTAAGTTGAACAAGGACAAATTTTCACCATGAAAAATTAGGATAAGACTCCAGCTATTATGTATTGGAAATGATGTCACTCAATACTTAAATACTGAATTTGTGTTACCTACTGGACCTCTGACAGTTGATCAATTGAGAGAAAAGAATGAACACAATTCTATGATGATAGAACTTGCTTCCTCACACTTTGATGCTAAATTTGAAGATGTCAAATCATGCACCACTGCAAAGAAAATGTGGGAAAAATTGAAGCTAGTACATGAAGGAGATAAGAATGTGCTAAGAGATAAGGCATAAAGCCTAAGAGGAAGGACTGATGACCTAAGAATGAAAGAAGGATAAAACATTACTCAGTATAGCTACAAAATCAAAGAGATTGTAAATGCTATTCGAGGAGTAGGAGGTGTACTTGAAGAAGAAACAGTGGTAAGTAAAATTCTAAGAACCTTATTGCCTATTTATGTTATTAGAGTATCTGCTATACAAGAAATGAGAGTAGTAGCAAATAACAATGTTACTTTAGATAGTTTAATTGGTAGACTTATTTCATTTGAGATGAATAACTTTGACAACAGTGTCCTACCAACTATTGAGTTTGCATTCAAATCTTCTTTGAAAATAAGTAAATCAAGTCATAAACACACTATGAGAAATGATAGTGAAAGTGATAGTGATGACCAATAAATTAATGAGATTGAAGCACTAATGGATAGAAGATTGCAGAGGCAAAGGTAGATACAAAGGTAAATTACCATTGGTATGTTTTAATTGTAAAGAGATTGGACACTTTGCTGCTAGATGTCCTAACAAAAGAAAAGATGATAGAAGTAATGACAGATAATGTGAAAATAAGTTTGACATAGGTGATGACAGAGAATACCGAAGCAACTGACAATCTGACAAAAGAGACAAACGAGAATACAAGGACAAAAGGAATAAATATTGTTACCTGGATGAGAACAAAGATGAGAATACTGAAACTGAATCTGATGAATATATTGAGGTGGTATTTGTTGCTATGAAGGATGATTCAGACAAAGAGGAAAGGTATGTTGATACTGCACTCATATCTAAGTTTAGTAAAAATGATGTCTAGATTATTGATAGTGGCTGTACTCACCGCATGACTAGAGATAAGGAAAAGTTTGAAACTTTTGAATATTATAATGGTGGATTAGTAAGAATGGGTAATGACTCAGCTTGTCTGATTGAAGGTAAAAGAATGATAATGTTGAATAATCTGATCAGATGTGAAAATGAACATTGGGTGAAAGGAATTAACTATAATCTATTGATTGTTTCACATCTGAATAACACAGGACACCAAGTTGCATTTGAGAGAAAAAATGCGAAGATCTTTAATGAATCAGGAAGGTTGATCAGAACTGGTGAACAGACAAAAGGTATCCTATTCTATCTTTATGATATTAATACCACTTGTTTAATGGCTAAAAATGGAGACATCTGGTTGTGGCATAAAAGGTTATGTCATGTGAATTTTGACAACATGAATAGGATAAGTAATAAAAGGAAATTAAGAGGCTTACCGAGCATGTCAAATCCCGACCATGTCATGTGTAAGAATTGTCAAAAAGGTAAAATGACAAAGTCTAGTTTCAAGATAAAAACCTACACATCTAATTCTATTCTAGATCTAGTCTAGACTTATTTATGTGGAACAATGAGAACAAGGAGCTACTATGGTGATAGATACTTCATTCTCTTTGTTGATGATTATTCTAGAATGATGACTTTTATGTTCTTAAAAGAGAAATTAGAAGCATTCAATATGTTTAAATGGTATAAAGCTATAGTGGAAAAAAAAAATGGAAAGGAACTAAAATTTCTAAGATCAGATAGAGGAGGAGAATTTATTTCTCATGAATTCACTAACTTTTGTAACGAGCATGGAATTCAAAGACAAGTTTCTGCACCAAGAACACCACAACAAAATGGGATTGCTGAGAGGAGAAATAGATCAATCATTGATTGTGACATAACACTGATGATTGAGAAAGTCATAACACAAAAATTCTGGAGAGAAGCTATCAGTACTATTGTCTATACATTAAACAAAGTTCAATTGAGGAAAGACACCAATAAGACACCTTATGAGCTATGGTATGGATACACACCCAATGTAAGTTACTTCAAAATTTTTGAAAGTCAATGTTATATTTTGAAATATGGTAGAAATGGAAATCTTGACTCCAAAGGTGAAGAAGGAATATTTCTAGGTTATTCTACCAAAAACAAGGCTTATAAATGTCTTAACAAATCCTCTAACAAAATCATTGAAACTGCAAATGTCAAAGTGGATGAATTTGCTGAGAAAAATGATGAGGAAAGAAGAAAAGAACCAGAAGACTACAACAAGTTTGTTTACAGTGAAGAACCTGACACTCTGCCCAAGCAATAGTGTATCACTCCTGAGTGACAGAACAATGCACCCGAGCATCAGGCTGCAAACACCAAAAATTAGGAAATTGCTCAAAATGGTGTACCAAGAGATGAAGGTCAGAATGAAGGTCAAAATGATGAACAAAATGATGAACAAAGAGCTGAACCAGTACTTTCCAAGTATGTCAAAAGAAACCATCCACAAAACCATATCATAAGAGACAAAAAGGCTGGAATGAGAACAAGAAGTAAGTCACTGAACACTAGATGTTTAATTTGTGATTTTGAGCCTAAATCTATCAATACTGCACTTGAAAATGAAGAATGGGTCAATGCTATGAATGAAGAGATTGAGTAGGTTGAAAAGAATAGAACATGGACATTAGTACCTAGACCAGATGACAAAAATTTCATTGGTACCAAATGGATATTTAGAAACAAATTGAATAAGAATGGAGAAGTCACAAGGAACAAAGCAAGATTAGTATGCAAAGGGTATGCACAAGAAGAAGGTATTGACTATGGAGAAACCTTTGCATCCATTTCTAGACTAGAAGGAGTAAGAATTATACTTTCTTATGTTGCATTTAAAGGATTCAAGGTATACCAAATGGATGTCAAATCTGCATTCCTAAATGGAATACTAGAAGAAGAGGTATACATTGAACAACTATAAGGGTATGTTGATCCTAACAAGAAAAACATGGTTTGTAGACTACACAAAGCCTTGTATGGATTTTAACAAGCACCAAGAACATGGTACAAAAGACTTCCCTCCTATCTCATAAGAATTGGATTTGTAAGAATAAGTGAAAACAACAATCTATATTTAAAAGAAGATACTGATGATAACATTTTGATTGCTGAAATATTTATTGATGATATCATATTTGAAGGTAATGATATTTTATGCAAATCATTTGCTACTGAAATGAGAAAAGAGTTTGAGATGTCAATGTTTGGAGAGATCAAATTCTTTCTTGGTCTACAGATTCTTCAACATGATGTAGGCATATACATCACACAATCCAAATACATCAAGGAAGTACTGAAGATATTCAAAATGGAGGACTCCAAGCCAGTTGGAACACCTATGGAAACCAGATGCAAGATGACAAAGGAAGATAATTCAGCCGAGGTAAATTAGACCCTATATAGATCTATGATTGGAAAACTCATGTATGTTGTACATACTAGACCAAATATAGCACATGCAGGTGGAATAGTTGCGATATTCTCTGCTAATCCCAAGGAATCACACATGACTGCTATCAAAAGAATTCTAAGATATCTAGAGAATATCGAAGACTATGGCTTATGGTATAAAAGAGAAGGTAGATTTGAGCTTCAAGTCTATACAGATGCTGATTGGGCTAGAAAATTAGATGATAGAAATACCACAATAGGAGGAGCATTCTTTATGGGTGATAAACTAGTCACATGGATAAGTAAGAAGTAAGGATGCATTTCACAGTCTACTGCAAAAGTAGAATATGTGGTTGTTGCTGCAAAATGCTCTAACATTTCATGAATCAAACAATTACTAGAAGGTATGAATATGAAAATTCTTGAACTAGTAATTATCTATTGTGATAATACTAGTGCTATCAAAATTTCAAAGAACCCTGTCATGCATGCTAAGCAAAGCATATTGCTATCAAGTATCATTACTTAAGAGAACACGTGCAAGAGAAAGAGGTGATACTATAAAGTGTTCAATCCAAAGAATAATTAGCAGACATATTCACAAAGCCATTGCCAAAAGATACATTTGAGTACCTGAGGAAGAGACTAGGGGTCCGACCCTTGTCTATTGGTCACTAAGCTGACTAGGAGGCTAGATCAACCTACACATAATCAGGAGATCATTCATGTTGATGCAAGCAAAGAGATGGAAAAAAAAGATCTTTCAGTACATAGAAAGGTACTTATCTGCACCGTACCCTAGAGTTATTGTATTGCTGATGGAGAGAAAATTCAAGGAATATATTATGAAAAAAAGAGAGATTTAGTTTGGCATTTTTTTCAAAGGGAGAGAAGTATCCAAAGGGAGAGATGTACTTAATGAAGGAAAGATGTACTTAATGAATATGGAGAGAAGTATTCAATGAAATATATTGTTGTCAAAGGGAAAGGAGATATGAAATCTCTATCATAATCATCCATCAAGGAGAGGAACAACCAAAGGGAGAGAAAACATCATAGAAAGATTCATAGAAACATCCATCTAAGGGAGAGAATTGGAAAAGTAAACACTGCATATCTATCTAGAAAAGGGAGAAGAGATTATACAACAAAGGGAGAGACAGAATAAGAAGTTGGTACATCTATCCAGTGAAGGTAATACAGAATGAAGAAAGTACTCTAAAAGAATCAAATCTAAGCTAGAAGAGCTTACCGAGAGTCAGACATTTGTATTGGTTATAAAAAATAAGTTTGGTAGAGATTGATGAACTAAAACTGATATATTTTGTATTGCATTAGTAGTATGTAGTATGTTTCCATCAATGCCAAAGGGAGAGATTGATGAACTATAACTGATTGAATGTTTGAAGCTGACAAAGTTGATGATCACCGAGATGCAGAAGGTAAATGTAAGACATTAAAATAGTTAATGTATTGTATTGTCATTGATGTCAACTTGATATAGTATGATTACACATAAACATATTGTAACAATACTTAAATATTTGAAAAGACAAAGTTTTTGTCATCGGTAATCATAATCACCAAGTGACAGTAAACCCCTAAGGGATAGTGAACCTTGAGCACAAAAGTTTACAGTGTTACCTGATGGAAAATGTTACCCAAGCAAGTATTACTGAGCTAACTATAGTTGTCACCAAACAAAATTGAAGTTTTTTCCTGAGCTATCTGTAGTAGTCACCGAGCACAACCGAAGTGTTGACCGACGGGAACTGAAGTTAGGATACAAAAAAACAATGTAGCTGGCAAAAGCTAATTATAGAGTTAATTGTTTGATTACTTTTTTTTCATCAATCAGTTAACAACTAAAGATAAGAAGGATATTTAAAGCATGTTTTATTCTAGAAAAAGGAGAGTTTTACAGATTAAAACTAAAGAAATCATGGTGAGCTTTATGGATCAAGAAGTGATCATCAAAGAAAACAAGAAGGACAAAGAATGGTGAAATCATGTCTATATAATGATACAAGTAATTCATTATTAAAAAGAGGATGTTGAAGACAATTCTGGTGAAGATAGAATTCTTCATACATATTTGATCATACAAATAGCTGAAGAACAAAGGTAAGATTTTTGCAGACATCGAGCAACAGAGAAGAAACAACATTCACTGAGAAGAAAGAAGTGGAGCAAAGGAACAAAAGAGAAACATTGATCAGAGAGGTATTATGAGCTTACAATAGATCTAAACATCTGCAAGATTAAGTTGTATTTATGAATTGATCATATATTGTTTCACTTTAACCATTGATTCAGAAAATCTCTTAACAGAGTAGGATTTAATCATCCTTTATATATTGAGATACATCCCAAAGAGTATCAAAAGGTTTTCATGTTGAAAACATAGTGAATGAGAGGTCAAGTAATAAATTGTTAGTGATAAATCCTCTAACAAGGTCACACTTAATAGTGTGTTTGTAACCTTTAACATGGTTGGCTCTTCACTAAGCTCACTTCAGAAGAGTGGAAATTTTGGGTTAGCAGTCCCAAGTGATTTTTCCCCTAATAGGGTTTCCACGTTAAAAATCCATGTGTCAAATGTATATATGGTTCATTAGTTTAATGTTTTTCTTTACACATTACTAAAATAGGATTGATCGGTAAAAACTAAGTTATTTAATGTATTTCGGTAAAGTTAAGAAAAGATAGATTGATATTCGGTAAAGCTTAATGAAAGGATAAAGAGTATAAACACCGAGCAGTATCTACATGTTAGATTCACACAAGGCATACATCTTGTAGGACTGAAGATAACTAGAGTTTTTATATTTGTGGTATAAATTTTTGGGTTGATTTATTGGATTAATTGTTGAGGCCACTGATTCACCCCCCCTCTCAGTTATTCTAACAACTAACAAGGATCAAACATATGAGATATCACAAGATGAATATGTTATGGCCACCAAGGACACACATATAGAACCAATGGATATAAATGTTAATGCTACTACTGATATAACCATGTAGCCTGTACTAGAACAAGTACAAGACTATCCCACAAGTAATGGTTGTATTGCTACAGTTGCTATGGATATAGAGGAGATGGCTATCAAAACCCAAAAGGAAATAGAACATAATAAAACCAAGGAGCCTAAGGATACTTAGACCATTGAGAAACATAACACTGAATCAGTTCCCTCCACTGAAAATATAGGACAAAAACAAGCACAAGTAAATGACACACCAAAAGATCAAACAATGGATAAGATAGATGAAGAAAAGAAGGCAGAGAAACAAGAAGCAGAGAACAAAAATGAAGAGAAGAAGGAAGAGACAAAAGAGAACCAAGAAGAGAAGAAGAAGGAGCAACACGCTAAGGAACAAAAAGGCAAGCAAGAAGATAGGAATGAAGAAAGCATTATTGGCACTATAAAAACTACACCTGATGCATTGAAGGCATCTCTTTCCCTGAAATTGTCTACTACTGAAAGTGTTTTGATTAAGAAGAAGAAATCAAAGAAGAGGAAGCAAGTTGACCTAAGTCAACCAATCATTATTTCTATTTTGGAAGTACTTAAAATTAAACCAAAAGCATTATTTGAATATCCAGAGTTATTGAGATAGAAGGATGAACAAGATAAAGAGAAGGAAGACTACAATATTAGAAAGTGTTAAGGATATACTATAGGAGATTGTCCTGAATGCCAATGTTGATGAAATTGATAGTCCCATTAGTCATGTAGAAGGACTAGAGAAATAAGTCAAAAATCCAAACCAAGTCACTACTGACTATATGATGAAGGTTCATGAGAAGAAGCTGGAACCACAAATGATTGAAACCATTCTAAAGAAAATTACAATAGATAAGGTATCACTTTCTGAGGCATATAAAAATGTAACTACTGAGCCTGGCTCACTACAAGTTTACTACTTGATGTTGAAACATTTGATGGGAATGCAAAAATATCTTAGACAAGAACAAAATAAGATAAGGATGGAACTTATTGAGTTGAAAGCACTTTTGATTCCCCACATTGAATCAATGCAAATGCATTTGAAGAAGGCCAAGGATTTGGTCAATACCCCTAATGACAGTTCACTGGACACCATCATTGGATTGGTAGATGATGTTCTTGCTCAGATTGTTGCACTTCACACACTTAGAAAATCATGTGATTCATCCCTAGCTGAAGTACAAAAGAAGTACCAACACATTTTTACTAAGGTATAAGTATATCCTTTGGAGCACACTAAGTAATTTTATCTTTGGCATATTTTTCAAAAAAGGGGGATATATAATATATTGTATAAGTACAAAGGGAGATATATATGTATGTGTGTACATAGTATATATGAAGTGTTATCATAGGGGGAGTTATAAGGTATATGTTGTGATTTTGATGACTTTGAAGTTTTTGTCAAAATGCCAAAGTAATGTCAAAGGGGGAGATTTTTACTCCTACCTGAGTTATTATGTTGTCATTAGTTTTTCCAAAGTCATTTTGTTGTAAAAGTCAGTCGATAAAGTGCAACGAGACAGTCAGTAAAGCAATACAGTAATGCACAAAGAAAAGACATGCACTGAGAAAAGGTAGTTACCGAGCGAGTCAATTATCAAGTGAGTAAGTCACTGAGTAGTGATAGTTACTGAACTGAGCACACTATGTCACCGAGCAAGAACAAAGCATGTTACCGAGCTTCACAAAGCTGACATAATTATTCAATGAAGATACATTGAATCTGGACACTGAGCATTAGATATTTTATAGAATCCAATGCGAGCGGTAGTTAGAACATTGGGATTTCAAACAGATGATTGTACATGATCACGAGGAAGATCCACCAATGAAAAATAAAGAAGGAATAATGCATTAGAAGTGTAACCAATATTGCACCACTTAATCTCCACCGTTGAGGCAAGAAGCCCTAGATCTTTATTAGCCTCCTGGAAGTCATGTAAAATATCAAAGAAACATAATAAAGAAGATGATAAGAGGATGTGTATGAAGTGGGGCTAAGAAGTGAAGGAGATATATGCAGAGTAAAGTAGAACTTAAGTATTGAGCTAGAAAGTACAGTTTGAGGTAATAAAGTTAGTGAGCATAAAGAGTTTAAACAACATTTGATTGATGCATTTACAAGACATTTTGTAATTGTTGGAAAGTGATATTTTTGGGATGATATGAGACACTTAATGGTTGTCATTTATGGAAAAACATATGATAGTATGATCAAGTTAAGAACAGTTTTGGAGATTCAGTTATGAAATTGACTAAGTATAGAAATAGAAATATAGAGTATAAACAACATTGTTTTGGATAGCGAAGATTGAGTATGATGTTTGATGACTAGAGAGCTTAGAGGAAGATACTATGATGTATGTATGACCTACAATTAAGATCTATTTGGTTTTGGTGATGATTACAGGGAGTTAGAGTGATTTGAAGACATGCAAAGACAACATAACAATGTAACAGAGCAGTTGAATAGTTGTGACGATTAAGGGAGCATGCGATGGAATCCAAGCATGCTAAGTTGGATTGGTATTTTAAATTACCTATAATTTGATAATACAAGAGCACCGACATTATATTTACTTTTTGGATAAGTATTTATTTTCTTTTGTATTGTAATTGGAAGCCGACTAAATGAGGTAAGGCATATATATATGAAGAAGATTTTGTAAAGTGAATATATAATGAATGAACAGATAGATATGAAGAGATGAATGATGGCAGATGCAAGATTAGAGATTGAAAGATTGGGTTGAGAGCTATAACTTGAAATATCTAACCATTAGTGATTTTTTTTTTGTTCATTTCTGAGAATACTTTTCTGGAGTATTGATTGTAAGAGATGTAAGCTTAGTGTACTCCTAACAGGGTGTTGTATACCTTTAAAAAGGCTGTTATTCCTTTAACAAGGAAATATACTATATAATATTTAGCTCCTAACATGGCTAGGTCTCCTAAGAGGGACTCTATACTTTAGTGCATGCTTGTGGGTACTATTTCCACCGGAGTTTTCCCTTGGCCAGGGTTTCCTTTACAACAAATTATGGTGTAATGAGTTGCGTGTTACTTTCTTATGTTCTTTTCCTTTCAGAAATCATATGGTTTATGTGGAATTGGTTTAAGTCATATTTAAAGTGTTGTAATATTGATTCACCCCCCTCTTAGTATTACTTAAAATCCTAAAAATTGGTATTAGAGTTGTTGGCCCTTGAAGAGAAAGTTTAACAACTTAAGGGAGATCAAGATGGATTCTGTAAGTTTGCAAGAAAAAATTGAAGCAACACTTGAAGACCTTGATAAAGCAAAGGCAGAGAATGGTGACTTGAGATTCAATTTAAGGAGAGTTAAGGGATTCATTAAGAAAGTGAAAGACCAGCTTGAACTTTCCAGAAATTAGAGACATGATCTTATGGTTCAGATAAAAGAGGATTCAGACAATGATAATTCAAATCAGATGAAACAAATTTAACAAGAGAATGATACTTTGAAGCTTGAGAATGAGAAAATGGATAAAAAGATTCAACAGGAAAAGGATGCTAAAAACAAGATCGATGAAGCTTTGAAGGATGCTAATATTTTGTTGGGAGAAATGAAGAATGAGCTTGACCAGTACAAGAACAAGTATCTAGAATTGGATAAATATAATCAGATCATAAAAGGTGAACTTGTTGACACAAAGAAACACATTGAGATACTTCACATGAGCAGTGACTTAATCGATGAATAGAGACACAGATAGAAACCTAAAGGAGATATGACTGGCGTTGGCTTCAATGAAGCTAAATGTTCTAAAAATGAAGAAGAGAAACCCGATGCGAAGATTGATGGAGAAAAACCTATTCTTGAAGAACTTAAAGAATAGATCAGACCTTTTAGAGGTAGATTTTTTGGTTGTAACAAGTTTCGACACATGGAGAGAGATTGTAGAGGTAATTCCCCTTTCAAACCTTTTTCTAGTTACTTTAATTATAATGCATATGGGCACAAGAAAGAAGAATGCAGGAAACCTGATCAATCTAGATATAGACAAGATAACATCAATGGATAATCAACAGTTAAACCCACATGTTACAAGTGTAATAACCTTGGGCACATTGCAAAGTATTGTAAGCTACAAGTAAGAACAAACCTCCTCCTATATGCTACAAATGCAACAATCCAGAGCATATAGAGAAGTTTTGCAGGTACAATAGATCAGAAAATAGAAGAGTACCACCTCCTATGGACATAAAGAGGAATGACAGTGATAATGGTAAGAGTCTTGCAGATTACAAAACTAAATTTGAATATTGTTTCAAGAAATAAGAAGCTAAAAGCAATGGTAAGGTGTGGAAAATAAAAGAGTCAAGTGATATATTGGTTCAGGGAGAGACATTAGATGCTACTGAATCTTTTCCTGATGCTAACACTGTTACATAGACCTAAATGGATGATCAGGGCCTTAGGGAGAGCATTGGCTGAAGACATTAGATTATATCCAGCCCCTGATTTTGAGGAGTAAGCTCTAGCAAGCCTAGTTATGATATATGTAGACATTGTGGAACTTATATCTGAGAGCACAACATCAAACAATGCATATTCTATGATCACAGGATTTTTGATTGACTAAACAGTGTACAAAGTTAAGTGTATTGGGTAATGTGAATTTCTCACTTAACGATGAATAAAAGACATCTGAGATTCATATTTCTTCACCATTTGAAGAGTAGTGACCAAGGAGAATAGATATTGGAGAGTATCAGACTTTCTAGAAGCTACATTGAGTGATCGATCAAAGCGTAAATTCATAATTTAGCGTGATCAAGGTATTTACATCATCTACTTAAACAAAAGTTATGGATGCACCTTTGATTTATGATGTTGTAGATTGAACTAGATACAAATTCAAGCAACATCTATTTAAGTCTTATGAACACGACCTTGAAGGAGCATTTTCACAAACACCACACAACGTCTTGCACGTAGAGGATATTAGGGCTTATATTCATTGCAAATATGACAAATTGGGAGATGATGAGATTACTATAGAATTGGAAGATATGTTAGGTGATGATGGTAAAATGAAGGATGAATTCATACACATAGACAAACTGAGCATCATGAAGATATTAAAATTGTATGATTTTAGCAAAGAAGAATGGATCAAAATCTTACTAAGTAGAGTATATGATCAATTCATCTAGATAAGATAGCAACCTGTAAAGATTTTTAGTTAGTTGATTCATGATATAACTAGGTTAGAGAACACTAGAGTTATCCCTGTGGCAGAGAAGCACATAAAGAAACAATTTGAAACCCTAACATATTATAAATGGGATAGGTGAACTATGACAGTGAATGATATTTTCCTACAGGATGTTAGACTGATTATGATGATTCTTGGATACAATTTTTAATATAGCAGTAGACCT
Organism: Thuja plicata; assembly: GCA_018584345.1. NCBI lineage: Eukaryota > Viridiplantae > Streptophyta > Pinopsida > Cupressales > Cupressaceae > Thuja > Thuja plicata. The sequence continues at coordinate 1,364,981 of MU226183.1, read as the reverse complement.
AATTCAGTCTCAGTAGGAGTAATTATGATGGCTTATATAATGATAAAGGAAAACACTACATTTAACCTATGTGAGGTTCAAGCACGACAATTTTTGGAGAATATTAAGCTAATCAAGAAGGATAAATCTAAGACCTTTAGATTTGGCTCACTTCTAGTTCATATGTATATCCACATTAAGCATAATATTCTTGGCATGCACCATAGAGAATGGAAAGACTCTATACCCACTGGTATTCAGATTTCACAGAGCTACAAAAGACAAAACAACACATGGGTAGATGGAGAACTATTTGGCACGATCAAGATTCTTCAGAGGAAAATGAAAGAAAGATTCAGAATTCCTGAAGAGTTGGTTGAGAGATATAAGGATACAATATGTTTCATGGTTGAAACTGATTATGTATGTTTTGAGGTAGTTGTACCAATAAATAAATGGTGTTACCGTATGGGTTATGAAGTCAGCTCAGAAGTATTAGTTATGCAAATTGAACATGTCTTGGCATCTGAAGTTGATACATCTGAGGAGAGATGGGGCACATATGAAGAGAAATCAGCTAAATTCAGAGAAGAGCAGACTAGAGGCTTAAGAAAAATAAGAGTGGATAATATAATTGATTATTGTGCAGCAAAAGCATGTTTAACTAAAGAAGAGATGAGAGAAGTAAGGAAAAATATAACAGAGAGATCTTCTGGGTTGGAAAGTACTGCTACTGCAGCCCTTCCACCTCCATAGATTGAGCAAGTAGTTAGTCCACTTTCTACTATTATTGATGTGACTACACCATCACCACCACAGAAGATTTTGCAGGAAGAAAAGATTGTTCCTCAGAGAAACACTAGGTCCACTAAACTGGACTCACCTCCTAAGAAGCAGAGGACTAAAGAGGTTGAAGAAAAGAAAGTTGAGAAAGAGACCATAAGTAATAGACAAATATGGAAACCTGATATAAATATGTTAGAGAAAAGAGATATTGAGCAAGGAAAGCTTAATCCAATGAACAAATATTACATAGGTATGGGGAATCTGACAAAATAGTAATTGAGGACATAGTGATAAACCATTTACTTGTTTTCAAGAAGAATCTACTAGAGATAGAAGGCAGTATACCTATGGATTTGAATGGAAAAGTAGAGATTAGAAAAAAACTTGCACATACTGAAGATGAGGCTATTATAAATCAAACTATTGAGGATATGTTGCCAATAGTTTCTATACAAGAGAGAGAAAGAATATTTGAAGCACTCAAACCTTTGTTGAGAACCAAAGCAAGATTAGTGAAAATTATGGGTAGGAAATATGAAGTCATAGAGGAGACTCAGAAGGCACTGGATCAGAATCTTATGAGTAATATTCCTGAGAAGACTCCACCTCCTACATCTACTATGCCTATACCTTTAGGAATTGGAGAGAGATCTAAGACAATTGAGGTAAATGTTGAGAAGAGAGAAGCTGACATGCAACCATATTTCTATGTTTCTAGTTTGCCTATGACCCTTGATACTTCACATGATGAGCGAGATCCATTTGAAGGGAATATTGACAATACAATGACAGATGAAGTAGAACAGAAAGAGGAAGAATAGAAAGAGGAAGAGAAAAAAGAAGAATCAGAACAAAAAAATGTAGACACAACAAAAGATGAAGAGGCAAGAGTTGATGTGAAACCTGAAATTGATACATCTTCTATTTTATTATTGGCAAGAAAGGACAGATCTGTAAGCACAGATGTTGACAGTATGGATGAGGATGAACTGATGAGACTATCCTTCATCACATTGACAAAGGCAAAAGAGAGATCTAAGAAGAAAGGAGACAAAAAGAATAAGGTAATTACTAGAGCAATTAATACTATGAATAAATTGCTTCCAGTCCCTATTGTTTTTCAAAGTAAAGATGATGCAGAAAATTTGAAAATAACACTAGATGATTTTGATAGACACTATGAGTCCTTAGTGAAAATTGTTGAAGAGAAGGTAGAGATAAGTTATCTAGAAAAGAAGTTGAAGGAAGTATGGTAGTCTATTTCATGGGAATTGGGCATTCTGAGATCAGCTACATTAAAGGCATGAAGTTGTGTTACACATGGAAGGATGTTATTAAGCTATTGTATGAACCCTATTAGACACATTCATAACATTGAAGACATTGTTGCAAAGGACAATGCTACTCTGAACAACATGATGGACAGTTGTGAGACCTCCTCACAATCTATAATAGAGATGGACAGAGAGGTAACAAGGATTATTGATAAGTTTAATGTATTGGATATAGAGAAAGGGAGAGTAATGACAAGATTTGGTTTGTTGAAGAGTCTAATCACTCCCAAGCTATCAGTTCTTGAAGTACATCTATTTGATAGGGAGAGGACTGCTGAATATTTGACAAATTCTATGCCCATGGAATTAAAAGTAGTAGAGACATCATCCTATGCATTGAATGGAATAATTAATGTTAGTTAGTTATTGGTTGAGTCGTGGAGTGTAGAAGTGGAGATCTTGGAAGATTCCTTTTAAGATATTCTTAAACTGGCGAGAAAGCACTAAATCCTACATTTTTTTGTAAATTTTGTACACCTTTTCTATTGTTTTCAAAGGGGGAGATGAGAGAAGATAAAAAAAATGAGAAAAAGAGAAGAGAAAAAGAGGAGACAGTTTGTGTTGCAACACTTAGTCATTTTTTTTATAAGTGTTGCCATCAATGCCAAAGGGAGAGATTGTTGGCAAGTGATGTTTTTGGGATGATATGAGACACTTAATGGTTTTCATTTATGGAAACACATCTGATAGTATGATTGAGTTAAGAATAGTTTTGGAGATTCAGTTATGAAATTGACTAAGTATAGAAACAAAAATACAGAGTATAAACAAAATTATTTTGGAAAGCAAAGATTGAGTACAATGTTTGATGACTAGCGATCTTAGAAGAAGATAATATGATTTATGCATGACCTACAGTTAAGATCAATTTGGTTTTGGTGATGATTATAGAGAGTTAGAGTGATTTTAAGACATGCGAAGACAACATAATAGCGTAACAATGCAATTGAATAGTTGCGACGATTGAGGGAGCATGTGATGGAATCCAAGTGTGCTAAGTTGGATTGGTATTGTGAATTACCTATAATTTGATAATACAAGAGCCCCAACGTTATATTTACTTTTTGGATAAGTATTTTTTTTATTTTGTATTGTAATTGGAAGTCAACCAAATGATGTAATGCATATATATATATATATGTGTGTGTGTGTGTGTGTGTGTGTGTGTGTGTGTGTGTGTGTGTGTATGAAGAAGATTTTGTAAAGTAGATATATGTAATGAATGAATAGATGGATACACATAGATGACTGATGGAAGATGCGAGATCAGAGATTGAGAGATTGTGTTGAGAGCTATAACTAGAACTATTTAAGCATTAGTGATACTTGTTTTGTTGATTTTTTAGAATAATTTTCTGGAGTATTGATTGTAAGAGTTGTAAGCTCAGTGTACCCCTAATAGGGTGTTGTATACCTTTAATAGGGTTGTTATTTCTTTAACAAGGAAATGTACTTTGTAATATTCAACTTCTAACATGGCTAGGTCTCCTAACAGGGATGTTATACTTTAGTGCATGCTTGTGGGTACCATCCCCATCGGGGTTTTCCCTTGACCAGGGTTTCCTCGACAATAAACTATGGTGTAATGTGTTGTGTGTTATTTTCTTATGTTCTTTTCATTTCAGAAATCATATGGTTTATGTAGTATTGGTTTAAGTTTAATTTAAAGTATTGTAATACTAATTCACCCCCTCTCAGTATTACTTAATCCTAACAATAATAAGTTTTTTTTTGTATTAGGAGTAGTACAAATCCAATTAATGGGTAGGCCCTAACAGGTCTTATATTGTAAATCCTTTAATAGGGTACATCTATTAGATTAGAGATTGTAAATCCTTTCACAAGGTAGACTGAATAAGTCTTATTATACTCCTAATAGGGTAATATATCAAAAATAGCTAACATTGTAGCTCTAAATAAGCACCCTTTTTGATACAGTAGTGAAGGTTTGTGGGTGTCATCTCTACCGCAATGTTTTCCTCTAACAAAGGATTTTTGCATGACCAAAAATCTTGGTATTATGAGTTGTGTTTACATGTTTTAGTTTATATGCTTCACTATGACTACTTACAATATATTCAGTTTAGTATATAGTTATATTATAGGTTTAAAAGTTTTATTGGTACTTATTCACCCCTCCCCTCTCAATATTTTACTTTCCATAGTTAATCCAACAGCCTCATGTGGGTGCATTTTCCTCATCTTTTATTTTACTGGCTGGAGCAATATTCAAGTGACGTATTATCAAATTGGGATCTAATATAGGCATTTCGACATATGACTAAGCAAAATTTATTTTCCTTTCCTTGAAGAAATCTATAAATTATTGTCATTCTTCTTTGGATATGGATACTGCTAAATTGATTCTCTTGGGATCTTCTTCTATTCCAATAGTCACTTTCTCTATTGGTTCTATCAAGATGGAATATTGTTCTTCATGATGCTGCGTAAGTATGTCAAGTATCTCATCCTTAGATGCCTTGATGAGGTTTTCATCTTCGGATTCATCTTTTATTTTTACTTTTTTATGATCTAGTACTAACACATGGTAGTTTTCAACACTAGATCTTTGATTTTTATCTTTACTTTTTTTACTAAGAGACTTGAAATCCCCCCCTTTTATGCTTCTTGATAAATTCCTCTAGTGGAAGATGGTTCAACCATGTTAAGGTACAAGGTAATGGAATAATCATTTTTAAAGGTTTCCATCTCAACTGGTTTGGTTAGTTCCCAATCAATGAGTTCACGATTTAGTAAAGGTAAAGGATCATTGGCTAGGTTTAGGTCTATTGCGGTTAAGGTCTTGATGGTATTATGGTATATATCATACATTGTATCTTTAAGATTAATAACATGATCTTCCTGGAGATTTTCCATAGAGATTGGATCTTGTTCTCCCTCAGTCGAGTATTATTTTATGTATTATGATCAGTTATCTAGTAGTGTACCTTGAACAAAGTCCTTCTAGAATGAGGGTATGTCTGGTTATCTTTGATTTTCTATCACTCCTTGAAGTGAATTTTTTTCTTCTATAGATGTAGATGTATAGGAATGAAGTTTGAGCACTATCTTGGTTACCAAGCAGAGTTATATTAATAGAAGACACCAGAACATATATTCAATGCAAGAAGAGTGAGATCAGAGATGAAGATATAAGTACAACCTACAAGGAATTATACAAAGAGAATGAAATGCTGAATGAAGAGTATGGACATCTTGAAACAAAAAATTTGACACATATCGTACACATACCAAATAATTTTGAAGCTGAATGGATTAAACGTGTATTGAGTAGAGTACATGGAGACTACATATGATTGGAAGGAGATAGAAAAATTGAGATTAAAAAGGAAATCATCTTTGCAATTATTGGATTATCGACTAATGGAAGGAAATGCGTAAAGGATCAAGGTTCTGGAATGGAAATTGAAGGTATAGTAAGGTACAAGCAAAATTAGAAAACCTTGTTGCAAGAAATATTATGGATAAAGAAATGAAATTTCCATCAATGCTTATCAGATACAAGATCTATTAGGAAAATCAAATAGATAACATATATCGAGGAGCACTATAGGATGCATATGAGATTTTTACTAAAGGAAACAAGTATGATTTAGCATAAATGATGAGAAATCAACTGATGATGAATCTGATAAAAATCAAGAAACAAGGATTGAAGTTTGGAGCATTATTGGTATGCATATTTTTCTATGTACAAAATTATATCCTGGGCATTGGTAAAGCAAATTGGACAACAAGTGAACCAGTTATAAGTTAGATTAATAGATATATTGAACCATTGGGAAGAAGCTACAATATAGTAATGTGGAGTTATTTCAGAGAATTTCAAACTAGAATGTATGGAAGATATCAGATACCACCTCACATTTTAAAGAAATATAAGAAAGATATATATATTTTGGTTAGCACACTCTCATGCATAATTAAAGCAGTGGAACCATGAACTTCATGGCTAAAATCTACTAGATATGAAGAAAAGGAGAATTAATTAATAACAAGTATTGAGAAATTGTTGGATCAACCTAAGGATATGGAAGCTAATCAGTTTGGCACATATGAATAAGTTTACAAAAGGATAATATCAGAAGAAAAGAAATCAAAGGAAGAAGTAAGAAGTACAGTGAGAAAACATAAATTAACTACAATAAATGAGACTTATGCCAAGATTAAGCGAGATAAATAGAGAGAACCTAAGAGAGAAAAGATCCAGAACAACACAAGTGACCACAAGAATATAGAGAAAGGAAAATGAACCTGAGATTGAACAAAAAAGATCAAGAATACCAAGGACAACTAATGACTTAGTGGAAGGAATGAGAGAGCATGGAACTATCGGTCACATACATGGAATCAAGTACAAGACATGGAAAGAAGAAGATTTGAAAATTATAGAAGATGCAATAGTATTTCACTTTCACAAATTCAAAAGAATCCCAAATGAGTTGAGACAGAACATTCCTAAGGAATTAATCGACAAACTCAATACAAGATGGAATGAAGTCACGGAACAAGAAAAGTTAAGCAGATAAAGAACTTTGATTATCACAAATTCAGAAATAAGTGTATAATAAATTGAGTTATTAATGACAAAATATGGAAACAAATTTCTTAAGAAGAGCAGAACAACTAAATTACTAGCAGGATTTCATAAAGAAGTAGAAGAAGACACACTACAGATATTGAACATGATTTTTACTATAGAAAGAGAAGACACCCCGACAAGATTTGAAGAAGGACAAAAGGATCAACCTGTTGAAATATAAGATGAATGTGATGATGATACAAGTACTGAGGAAGATGAATATCTTAAGGAACAACTTACACTAGATAATATAGATGAATACAATGGAGTAGGAAAAGAAACACATACTACCGATATAGCACCCGCCATTGGTGAGATGATAGAAAATGAGGAAGAAAAAGTTGCAAGAAATTTACAAAGTATGACAATGATTAAAACAACACTAGAGAAGAGAAACAAATATTCAGAAAGCGAAGAGATTGAAGACCTAGATGAAAGACCTGAATTTGCAATTTTGAAGAAAGATCCAAATAAGTTACATTACATGGAAAAGCTATTATATGTGGATAAATATAGAGAAAAGACAACTATAGAGAAACAGTTAAGGGAGAAACAAAAGAATAAAATCATGAAGATAATAATTGAAAAATATTCAAGTCTACTATCAACAATCACTGTTAATGAAAATGAATTAGTTACAACATAGTTAAGAACATTTGTGGACACAATCCGAAGTAATAATAATCATAAAGAATGACTCAGAGGAAAAATAAAACACAGATCATTTAGTGACATAAGCATAACTAAAATGATAGAAGTTACATAATTGCTATTGCATAGACTAGAGGAAATGAAGGAGACATTAACTAAAGCGACTGAGATCACAAAGAATCTACTTATAGGTAATAATATATCAATTAAGGAATCATGTACGTGATAAGTATACTTATGGATATGATGCAGAAATAGATACAAGATACATCTAATCTACTGATCACAATAGACAAGAACGAAAACAAAGATTATACTAACAAAATGATAAATATGAAGAGTCATATCACATCAATAATGTTGGAAGCTACAATTGAAACAATTTTTATAATGTCATTGATGTCAAACCTTAATTGGTAAGATAGTTGCTATCTTGTAAAGTGCCATATCAATTGATTGATGAAGAAGATTTGAAAAGAGGAGATAACAAGAAGACCTGGTGAAATGGTTGAGTTATGTGAAATTACAATGGATACTTGATGAGATTGCATGTTGGTAAGGTAATATGTTGTTTATCTTTAACACCAAGTGAAGTTTGGATGACTACAAGTTTAGTCTTGACTGAGTAACAGAGTAGAAGATTAAGAAACATATGTTTGTGTCGAGTGATGTGAGTGTCAATCGAGTGCCAGTACATGCCAAGCAAACTTAGTGTCAACCAAGCATCAATATTTACTGAGCGTCAGTAAATTACTAAGTAATGTAGTGATGAACAAGTGGAATATCACAATGATGAGAGAGTGTTAGTATCTTGATAGTTTGAGAGAGATTTGAGATCCCAACTGACATAGTTGATTTCTTTGGATATGTGAAGTATATTTAAGACAAGGATGATCATTATGGAGAATTAAATGAGCATTTAATATATGTTTAACCAATTTTATGTATGGATTCAAGAAGGATTTTTAGGATGTATTCTATCTTGTAGATGGAAAATGAAATGTTGGAAGGATTCCTTGGATTTGACAAAACCCTAAGATCTACGGTGATAATTAAGTGGAAAAAGATATAGCTACCTAATCAGAGAGGTATAATTTTAACCTAATTGGAGGTTATGTGTGTAAAGGTTAATTCAGTTGATTGGAAAATCTAAGAAGGAGGCAGATAAGGCTGAGAAGAGCAGTACATGACTACATAGTGGTGATTGCATGATGGATTTCCAAGCATACCTGACTGATATAAATGACAATAGAGGCTAGTTAGTGAATTAGAATTTGAGAGAAAGTGGATTTATATTTGCAAAGTTAGTTTTATGTTTCAGATCACATTACTGTTACTTTATAACCATTGTATTAGTGCAAAATCCTTTTAAACAAGGTTGACCGAAAAGTCATATTGTAAATCCTTTAATCAAGGTGACATTCTAATGGAACGTTCTAAGCCCTCTAACAAGGCTCACTTTTAACAGAGTGATTAAATCTTTTAACAGGGTCACATTTAATAGTGTGTATTCTAACCTTTAACATGGTTGTCTCCTCATAGAGCTCACTTTAGAAGAGTCAAAAACTGGTAGCATGTTATTGGTGGTTTTTCCCATATTGGGTTTCCATGTTAAATCCTAGTGTCATACTTATGTGAATGTTATTTGATGTGTTGTACTATTTTTGCAAGTTGATTACATTAGGACAGTGAACTGCAAGTTTATGTTACTGGTTATATGGTATAGAGACCGAGTGGATTACTGAGTGGGTCTGAGTTGGTTAAAGTTTTATAATTTCAATTGGTACATATAGACCTAGGATAACTTATTCACCCCCCCTCTCAGTTATTATGAACCATTCTAACACAATAAATCACCTACATGAACAATGTAATATAGTTTTGGGAAAAGTTCAGACAAAAGGAGCATAACACAACTAAAACCACAACACTCACATTTTGTTTTTTGGTCACCTTTGGCATTGCTGTCAAAGAGGGAATAATAAATAAATAGGGGGATATGAGTGAAGAAGATAGTGATAAAGAGTGGAGAGTAAATAAAGAGTGATGAGAACAAGAAAGAATAATGATAATGGGAGTAATGAAGAGAGTACACACAAAGGGGGAGCAACACATCAAATGAAAAATAGTAAGAAGAATGGTGATACAATGGTTTTGACATCAATACCAAAGGGGGAGATTGTTACTTGAGAAAATACTCTATAGGCCAATGAATGATTTTGATAATATTGTCATTACTGGAAACTAGCATCAAGTATAGAGTACTATCGGAAAAACATAGTTTATCAGCAAAAAGGTTATGCATATCGACAAAGTTCATCGTAAAGTTTTATCGGTAAAAGGAAAAGAGAATACTAGAATCAAGGATGACATCTTATTATCACAATGGCCTATGCAAGAATCAAGAAACCCTAATTAGGTTAGATATAGGACAAACAAATTAGGTCAAGATATACTTTAAAAGGGGATCAGAGAGAGAAAATGAGATGATGATGGAGAAGATATAGTGAAGAAACAACATAGAGTATAAACAAGTATCGACGAAGACAAGTGAAGTGTAAATTAGACAAGGAATAGAGAAGAATGAGATCTGACAAGATTTAGGAGAAAGCATTCACAGGTCAAATTTCTTGTTGATTTATTCCTAACAGTTTAGCAACAAGATTGTGAAATCCCTTAACTAGGTAGTCTCTAACCAGACTAATAAGTTATATTCAGGAACTTATTATAAATCCTTGAACAAGGTGAACACTTTATAAGTGGAGTAAAATACTCTAACCGAGTTACTCCTAACAAGGTATGAGACATTGATAGGTCTCTAGGTAAATCCCATAGCTCGGTAGTATTTAACAATGCTTTTGTAAAGCTCTTAACCAGGTACCTTATTATTGCAGTGATAAGTTGTGGGTTCCATCCCCACTGCATTTTTTCCCTCTTACCTAGGGTTTTCTATGATACCAAAAATATTGTGTTAAGTGTTTGAGTGTTCATGTTTTACATGTTTGTTAACTTTAAAGTTATCAGTTATCGGTTAAATATATAACATATATCGGTATCAGTAAGCATAAGAGTATAAGTTTGAGATTGATCGAGAAAAAGTGTGAACTGTCTGAGGTGCTGATTTGTTCCTTTGAGGTACGAGGTATGGAGACTTCTCTATTATGTGGTACCAAAGAATCTATGATAGGTTTCACGTTGTTACAATATTGAAAAGGGTTGAGATCATTGTTGATGGTTATCTCTTGACCAAAATAGGGAAACTTCACACATTGATCATATTTTGAAGGAACAGACCACATCTCATAAATCCAGGGTCTACGTAGCAATATGTTGTATGTTAAATTCATATCTAATACTTGACACACCATATCCTTTTAGATTGGACCAACTTGGATTGGTAGAACCACAAGGCCCTTAGATGACCTTTATTAATTATCATAAGATGTAATAGTGATTTTTCTGTTGGGATAAACAATATTTTTAGAATATCTCAAGGCTTTGACCAAGTTTAGAGTACATATGTTCAAGTCAGCCCCTGCATCTATCAAGACTCTTTCAACTCCATGCTTGTTAATAATAACTTCAATATGCAAATGTATATTTTGGGCACAATTTGAGGACATGTCATCTTTCTTAGAGAAGGATAGACAATGTGGCACAAATAGATGAACTACCATGGTTTGAAATTGGTCTACATCCAAGTTATTAGGAACTATCTTATCAACCAAGACTTGTTCCAAGATTTCCTTGTGAGATGGTGAGATTTTCAATAGTTCTAATATCGAGATTTGTGTTAGTGTTTTTAGAAGTTGATTAACTAAGTTATATTGTTTTAACGAGGATGGGTGATCATTCATGATCATCTTGTTATATGCACTTTTTAAGGTTACTTTGGTTTCTTTCCCCCTAGTAATTACATTAGAAGGTTCTCTATCTTGTTTATCTTTTATAACTATGACATTCATAGAGTTATCAAAACTTGACAATGAGTTAATGGTAGTGTCATAGGTATGAGAGAATTTAACCTTATCCACCCCCTTCTTGTTGTTTTTGGATGGATTTGAGGATTCTCCCTTTTCATGATTTAAGAAAGGAGTTTTAAATGTTGTATAATCTTCATTATTTTTGGGTACATATATCTCAATAATGTCATTATCAATTAGATCTTATACAACTTGTTTTAACCTCATGTATTAATTTGTCTTATGACCTTTTTTCGATGATACTCACAATGTTGGGAATCATTTCACCATGAAGGTTTTACTTGGGGTTCATAAACTTTTGATTCAGGTAAGGTGATGATCTTGTTTGCAATAAGTTTTCTTAAATCTGTCTCAAGAGGTTCTCCCAATGGTGTAAACTTCCTTCGAGGGGAGGTGAATTGTGAATTGTGAATTTATTGGTCTATCATTTTTTTGGTTGTTGTTGTGAGTAAATGGTGTATTGTTTTGTTGGTTGACATTATTCTCTTGATGGTTGGAATCACTAGAAAGATAGAAAGGTTTTGGTAAATGATGTTATTAGCTTCTACCACTTCATCATTTAATAGGTTTTTGTTGTTATTCTTAGACCAAAATTCAGGTTTATCATTATTGTTGTTGGTTGATTTGTTGTTATTATAGTTGTTGTTGTTTAAAAGTCATTTGGTGTCTCTTTACAACTTTAGTTCACCATTTCTTATCAAGGCATCTTCAATTGTTATACCATTTTTTTATCATTTTATCAAAGGTAAGAGGAAATTATAAATGAGAATGATAGTTCATTTGACTAGTCTGTTAATTTTTGATCAGGTTTGAATGTAGAATGAATTTTTAAATTTTGTTATGTATATTGTCTCACACTTTTAATATTGACTGAAAATACTTTATATATATATATATATACATATATATATATATCTTATTGATTATTTATCTTGTATAGTTAATTATTATGTACTTAATGTATAATCAATATACTTCATATTATATATGGTGAGGAGAGATCATGTCTATGAAGAGACATGCCTCCACACAAACTGAGTTCATGTGGAGACATGCCTCTTCATAGAGGCATGCTCCTCATCATTGGGTGATTACTACCTGATACACGTAATCAGTATTACAATAAATTAATGACTTTGTTAGCATGTAACACTATGCACTATGGAGACTGATACTCATGTCTCATAACCGATAACATCACACTAACCTTATCAATTTATAGTTGTCCACTATAATAGAAATATTAATTTGATTCTTCATTAGTTCAATAGGGCCAATATTATACTCGGTGACAATTTCCAATAATCATATTCGATAGTATTACTGATAATTATGATTAGTACTTAATGTTTACAGAACCAATATCATATACGACAATAAAAATCCGTTAGTATACCAATACTTAAATCATTTAGAACATCGATACTTATTGATATTAGTATGACTATCAATATTATTCTATCAATACTAATCATCATCGATACTCATATTAATGAGATCAATTCTTAAATGACTCAAATTGTGTGTCCAATTTATCATATATGATTATAATTTACATAATATTAATTATATTTTATGTATTTATATAATACATGCATATATATAAAACACTTCTTTACTATATATATTTATGTTTATATATACATAACAATAACTTACATGATATTAATTATGTCGATATAATCATATAGATTAGTCATGTATTCCAAATTAATGAAATTTCTCTGACCGAAGCTATATATTATTAACACTCCCTCTTAGCTAGGGAGGATGAACATAGTATCTAGACCCATGCATAGTGTGGAGAGATTATTACCTCAATGTAATACAAATATTTTATGATACTTATCTTAAAGACTTCATCTAATGACATTTAGAAGTTATGGTCTACAAATATCAACACTTATTGTATTCCCCATAACGATATCATCTCATGATATCAAGAGCAATGGTCTCCAAATATCATCACCTATGATATTCACCAAATGCTCATACTATCCGTTATGGTATGTGCACTGACATCAACCATATTATGCCTACCATTAGGCTATATGATACATGGCATATCCACATATATTAATAACTCAATATCCACCATGACATATCTCAATAATAACCCCCCCGTAGTTGCACACTACATAGTTAATATTTTAAGAAATGTGTACTATCATGACTTGTGAAAAAACATGAATCCTACATGAATTTTATCATGATAGTAGGTTAACTATAGTAAAGTCATCACTCTACAATAGTAACCATAAGTAAACCTTATAGAAAGCTTGTCACTGTTGTCCAAATTTCTCATTCCTGTGCAATTTGGTCTAGTCTCCCCTGCCTGGCAGTCCTCTGTTATGTTTTTCATGGTCTCCGGGTCTTGACTCTGTTAAACCCTTAAAAAGCCCTAAAAAAGCCTAAGTCTTCATGTTTAAACGATGTATTAAACCCTTAGGCTTTGTCATGTTATATTTCACAGTTACTTTTACATCACTAAGAGCATGTGCTTAATTTCCAAGTCGCGGAATCGCTTAGTCCTCAGCGAATATTCCTTTCTTTCCCCTGACTCTGCGCTTTTCTTTAGTCGCGTAGTCTGATAACACTTTGGAATATTCCCTCTGCGTCTTTTGACTTGGCTACCCACCGCTCAGTCGCTGGATCGCGAGAAGAATTCAACGGCCAGGGAAATGTCATCCGACTTAGCGATTTCCTTGGTCGCGTTATCGCCAGTCAAAGGAAACAGTTAGCCGTTAAAAAGAATGTCATTCGGGTGATCGCAAGATGTTCTTGGCAGTTAGTGAAAATTTCTCAGACTTGACGACTGATGGTCAGTCGCGTTGTCGTGTGACTTTAAATTTGAAATATGGCGGCAAAGTTTACACTGTGAATCACTCAGTCACCGAGCAATGGGATCAATGAAGAAATAGCTCGTGGGTCTGCGACGAGCTGAGGAGATAGGGTCATCACGCAGCCACCGAGGAAAAGGGTGAAATGGAAAACAGAGCGCGGGTGTGCGATTAACAAAGGCAAGATGCATCGCTCACTCGCTGAGCAATAAGGACAAAGGGGAATCTGTCTGTGGGTCTGTGACCGAAGAAAGAAAGGTGTCGTCGCCTACTCGCACAGAAAGTAAAACAAAGTGAAAACTGCTCACGAGTGCGCGATCACAGAAAATGTAATGAATAAAGAGCTCGTCGCTTAGTCACTTAGAATCCAGAAGAAAGAGAGCATAGCCCGCGACTGTGCGATGATGATGCAGATGAAGTTGTCAGAGCCTAGGTTGTCTCATGTTGATGAGGAAAGATGTTTT
>MU226183.1:1331388-1342344 GCA_018584345.1 Thuja plicata | reverse complement strand
AAATTAATTTAATTGAAATTAATTTAATTGGAAGAATTTAATTGGTAAGTTTAAATATTTGAATTTAAACTATAGGAAATTGAGTTTAATTAATTAAATAATGATAATTAATCAATTAAAGCTTAATCAATTAAATAAAATTAATTATTTAATTAATTTTGGGAATTGGATTAGATGATTTGGGGAATGAATTTAGAGGAAAATAGATGATTAATTAATGATTAAAAAACCATTTATTAATAGATGAAAATTAGTGTTTTTAATGTAAAGTCGCAAGCCTGTCCATTTTAGGGTGTCTACACTACTATCTTTAGCCTCCAAAAATGAAGAGAATGCAGTTCATTTTTAGACCTTATCTTTACTAAAGGGACTTTGACAATTTTGGCATTTTGATCACCAAGATAGGTGAGAGCATAGGCCTAATATCTCAATGCAAAATAAAGAATTCATCTTAATTATTCTATGTATTTAAAATCAGATTTTCACAAGGAAAGAAATGCAACACAAGATTTAGATTTTTAGTATTGTGTACCTTTTACAATTATTGCTCATTTTTGAGATTTTTTAGCATTTTGACTTTACCTTAGCAATAGTTCCAACTCAATAGAATCCTCAAAATGTTCTACAAATGTTATTCCAACACACTCAAGACGAGATTAAGAAATCAAAAAAATTATCAAATCAAATGGAAATTTACAAAGGATAAGCATCCAAGTTAATTGATACTCCATGTTCAGCTAGATATATGTTAATAATACTAATATATCTATCAAAATCTTTTCCTTCTTCACCAATTTTTACCATCTCATTTGCCCATTGTAGTTTCTTTGTGTATGCATTTGCCTTTCTAATCACCTTTTGGATGTAATAACCAAGTGATCAGCAAACAACTTTCTTCAGTTTCCAAACTTTTTCCATCTGCAATTTATCAAAAAGCACAAATTAGAAATGACAAAATTTAAAGTGAAGGTGACAATATTTGATGTAAAGGTGATGAACTTCTATGTAAAGGTGACAATCGTCTTTGTAAATGTGACATAAGTTTATGCAAATGTGACAATCTTCTTTGTAAAGGCAATGCAATTCTATGTAAAGGCGATGAAATTCCGTGTAAAAGTGATGAAATTTTGTGTAAAGGCGATGAACGTTTGTGTAAAGGTGACAAAATTTTATTTAAATACAACCTTCATCCTTTTCTCTGAACTGACATGTACAAAATCTGTAAAAGAAATTTCAGACAAATGTTAAATTTAGTGAGGCGTGGGCCACACGGTGGGCACCATTTGTTTGTGTGTAATTTGAGTACTACAAACCTTCATAAAATATTAATATGATCACTCACTGCTCTTGGAGAAGTATGTTTACCGTCATTAATATATCTGTGTTTGCGTTGTTCAGTGGTGTGTATTCATGGCCTAGATAAATTATGGTACCAAAATTGGTAAAGTACCATGATTTACAGTTTACAAACCTATATATTAATAGGTGCACCTCCATTTACAACCACTACTTTGATCCCAGATTGAAAGACAAACTTTTTAGCTTCCTCATATATCTACAACATGCCAAACATGATATATCAATTCAGTGGATGGTAACATAATTACAAAAAAATTAAGATATTCAATTTCATCCTAATTAAATTATGCTCTCAAAAAACAACCAATAGTAATGTTCACCTTTCCACTTTCATGAAGATATGTTATACCAAATTGAAACAGGTGAAGTACCATGATTTACAGTTTACAAACCTGTTGATTAATAGACCACGTGCACCTCCATATACAACCACTACTTTGATCCCAGATTGATATGCAAACTTTCTAGCTTCCTCATATATCTACAGCATACCAAACATGACATATCGGTTAAGTGGATGCCAACATAATAACAAAAAAATTAAGATGATAATATAAAAATAGATAAAACAGGTAGATGCAATATCTGAAATCATAAATTATTCATTTTATGGCATAAACACCAAGAAACCTACCAATTCCATTCTGATTTTACGCTCTCAAAAAACAACCAATAGTAACCTTCCCCTTTTCACATTCATGAAGATCATGAAAGTGTGTTATTTCTATCTGGCTAAGAGTTCTCCTCTGTTGTGAGTATGTCACTTGATGTTCCTTTATACTCCTATGGACCAATTTTGATTAAGTTAATAAATTGTGTCAGGAAGATAGATTTCTTGATCACAAATTGTGTAGTTTCTAATGCTATAGATTATGGCATGTGTGCTTGGGGGTTATCTTGCACCTTGAACTATGGGTGGGGGTTATATGTTCAAAGCTCTTCAAACTGCAGAAAGGAATATGATCTAAAGTTAAGTTTTAAAGGCTGCACATTTGGGCTTAAGTTGTTAACTGTTATTTTAAAAGGTATATTGAGAGGAGATTCTGCACTTTTATTCTGATCTCTTACGGTTAATTGTGGTTATATTTGATTCTTACATTACTACTAATTGATCTTGTCAGTTTGTTGTGGAGTATATGCAGCTTTCCGGACTAGTTGGTACATGTTTCTTCTATTCTGGATTTCGAGGGAATGTACTTACAAAAGTCCTATGTGTTACTGATGTCTTCTTTCTGTTGTTAACATCTTTTCTAAGTTCCATCGTGTCAAATTAGCTGTGGATTAGAATTCCTCCACCTTCCCTTCTATCTTTCCTAGTGGTACATATTGTGCGATATTGGGTTTTGGATAATTTGTATATCCTGGATAACCGATGGATACTCTTCGGGCATGGGTGGGGGATCTATGCGGCTTATGATGTAATTGGCCTAATGTGCCATGGCTATTTTTGTATCTAGTAGGTGTTTAGGTATCCTAGGTTTGGCCAAATCTTTATAAGGTCTGCTTGGTTGTACTTTGTTTCGTTACGGGCGATGAAGTGGAGGTTTTCTTTCCGGGTTCTTTCCTCCATGAGTCCTTGTCGAACCTGTGTAAAAAATAAATATATATATAATAAAAATATTATAGTGTCTATGACCACTTTTGCCAAAAAAAAAAAAAAAAGCAATATCACAATTTAATTTACTATAGAAAATATTTCCTATATTCATGAAAATTTAAATGATACATCATGTTAAAAATAAGGTTTGTCTATGATGAAAACTTATTTTGCCTCCCAAAACGAATTATCTATGATACAAGAATTAATCACATGAGACTTACTCACAACTTCAAATTATAAAAATGAATGTATCTAAAGTATACATATACTACACAATTCAAATTTGATAACAATGTCACAATTTAATTTGCTATAGAAAATATTCCCTATTTATCAAATTTTTATTTTATATTTTATTTTTTATAAAATTCTAAAATATGACACTCTGCTCACATCACTGAATCTCTCAATGTGAGAGAAGCTCTAAGCTGGAGTTGGACGACACATTTTGTAGTGAGGAAAACAAGAAAAGAAAATGAATAAAGTTGTCTCCACCTAAAAACATAAAAAATGCCTGGAAAGTAGTGAAGCCCCAGGAAAAACAATCTACAGAATTTAACATATATGCAATCAGCTTATTCTTCAACAAGTTATTTATTAATATGTGACAACCACTACTTCCTAATATATTTGACAAAATCGATAGTGTTTGTGAAATCCAAGAGCTACTGTACAATGCCTGCTATCCCATTACAACAGTTAGAAATGTTGTTCAGCCTTAGGGTCTAGTATTATTGAAACAAAATTTGTCATAAGACAATGAATATGACACCAGGAAAATTTAAAATGGATTACCACAGTGATAATATCGTAATATCTGGATGTTTTATCGAGGGAGGAAAAAGTAAAGAAAGCATACGAGATTTAATATAAACTATAAATAAGAGGCTCAAGATGGTGTGGTGGAAGAGGGTGGACACTAGTAGACCCAATATTTCAGAATGGCAAATATCAGCAAAGCTCAATTTTTAGCACTGATAGTTTTATTTCTGGTGCATCTCAATGGTAATGCTTCTGCTGGTGCATTTCGAGAATCAGATAAAAAGGTATTCATTTATGAAAAAATGGATTGAATTTATCATGGCCAAATTAAATTAGATATTTTGTAACTGTATTGTCCAAAATATTTACTGATAAAAAATTTGGGTGTTGAATCAGCTTCATATAATATACATGGGTGACATTCCATCTGATGTTGAAGGAGATTTTTATACAGTGGCATCTTCACATCACATTGAAATGCTCCGAGATGTTGTTGGAAGGTATGAATATATTTTCTTATCCCATGTTCTTATGTAGTTGTTTATGCACGGTTTTTTCTTAAATTTAAGCAGCTGAGTGTTTTCATGTGAATTTTAAATTAAGGGGAAAGATTAATTTGGAATTTTTTCCTATTTAAGTGGAGTAGCAGCAGTTTAAAAATTCAAAATAAGTTTTGATAAAAAGGGACTGAAAATAAGCAGCAACTGCTTATTGTTTCTAAGATAATAAAAGATACAAAATGTCATCTTCGGTATAGTTGAAATATTAAATTATAACTGCTTATTGTTTCTAAGATAATAAAAGATACAAAATGTCATGTTTCGGTATAGTTGAAATATTAAATCATGGTTATATTCTAGAAATCATAATTATGTTCAAGAATTCTAATTATTGTTATCTAAGAATTTGTAATTCTATAATACAATATTGAATATTTTGATTTATACAATCTTGTCTTGTGATTGTAATTATAATTAAAGGATTCAATTTTTTTTGTTCATATACTTTCTTATGATTACTTAACTAAACTTGTATCTTTATTAACTTATTCATAAAATCATTACACATTATCTTTTCATTTATATAAATGAATTGTTAAGTCTTAACATGTCTTATAAAAATCTGAAAAAAAAATTGTGAATTTATGATTGTAAAAATTATAAGTTTATTCATACATTAGCTTTCTCAAGATTTACGAATCAAAAGGCTGACAATATCATGTTTCATAGATACGACATCTGTAAACATTGTCATGCACTCAACCAGTGTATGCTAGAATGTCATTCCTGGTCTAGAGTGTATAAATAAATAGATAAACAATCTTAAATTTGAATCAATGCATAATAATAATAATATTTTCTTCATGTTTGTTCTAGCTATGAAGCAGCGCAAGAGCATTGGGCATATAGTTATGGAAAGAGCTTTAATGGATTCGCAGCTTGGCTTAATCCCTCTGAAGTAGAAGAGATTTCAGGTTGGATTATATGGAGCTGACTATTATAAATCTTTGTAGAAATTGATTGTTTTTTTTTTTTTCCTTATGTTTTGTCTTCCTTTTATTTCATTGAATTAAAATGATAATAGCTTAATAAATGCACTTAGTTGTAGTTTTTGGTTTGTGATGCATTACTTATTGTGGAATATATTTAAATTGTTCTTTTTCTTTTCTTATGTTTTGTCTTCCTTTTATTTCATTGAATTAAAATGATAATAGCTTAATAAATGCACTTAGTTGTAGTCTTTGGTTAGTGATGCATTATTTATTGTGGAATATATTTTGGAATGAAGTGTAGTTTTTTTTAGAGTATTAGGTTAGAGTATTAGGTTGGACTCTTGTGGAGGGGGCTTTCTAAAAAATTGAGTTGAAGTTGTTGAGATTTCATAAGAATATTTTAAAGCAGGTGGTCTCATGAATTGTATAGGGTCCTTCAATTTAAAAGTTTAAACTCGAACCTTTGTCTTCTATACTTTGTGTAGTAATAAAATAGGTTAAAATTTCATTTTCTCTCTAATTTTTTTTTTTAAGAAAAAACTAAACTCATAATGTTTGACAAGTGACAAATAACATTCCTAAGCTGGTGGGACAATTTCTTGCCCCACCCCATTTTCATCCACTCAAATATGCAAGCCTAAGAAGTAGGGAGCTTCTATTTTTGAGAAAAAAAAATCTGAATAAGAGTAAATCTATTTTTTCTTTATGGAACCTCCTCTTACTAGAAATAGAAACTTAAGCCCCCAAAATAGACTCCGCTCTTATAAATTGGAGGAAATAGTCTTTCTTAATATTAGCAACCATCTGTAATTACTTTGGTTTTGTGGATTAAGGAAATAGTGATCATCTTTTAAATCTTATAGTCACAATAATTATTCTTTTACTAGTACTTTTTGGATATTGCCCACTAAATCCTAAAACTTAACATCAACCAATGCAAACAGAAGAAAAGCCACAAGTTGTAGAAGTAGAGGTTGGACACTAGAGAGAACTTAGTGCTATAAAAGACCTTGGTAGTAGGAAATAAACAATCTGTGAATAGCGATTGCAAGAGGAAAAATATTTTTCATAGTAGATGCAAGTGTCAAGGAAAGGTATTCCAAGTGATTGTAGATAGTCAACTAAAAATTTGGTAAGTAATTAAATGGTGCAAACATTAAATCTTTTTTATATTCCTAAATAAAAAGCATATAATAATTTCTAGTTGAGGAAAGGTCAAAGTGTGTTTGTGGACAAATCTTGCTTTGTTTCCTTTAGTATTAGCTCCTATAAAGATAAGGTTTCATGTAATGCATTTTTTATGGGTTCGTAGGTTAATCATATCAATGGAGGTGTAGATATTGTTAAGCCAATACATAGATTTGAATCCATTCAATCTCCTAGTTTTGACTCCTTCAAAATCCCAAATCAAACTACTTCTACATTGAGTCCTCTAGAGAATGAGAAAATATGGAAACAAATTACTAAATTATTTGAAAAAAAGAATTTGTGAGGGAAAGGATTCAAGCTCATGTTCCACACTTGCTCTACTCCCCCACAAGAAAGGATGGACTTGTGGATATTTATGTTTTGATTCTAGAGTCATTAAAAAATTCATTTGTGAAGTATTAGTTTTCATTGCCAAGAATGGATGACACATTACATTAATTGTTGGGTATCAAGATCTCCAAGATTGACCTAAGAAATGAAAACTGTAATATTCAAATTCAATCTCTAAAGGTGATGAATGGAATATTGACTTCAAAATCACGAATGATTTATATGAATGTGTTGTGATGTTTGGATTCTTCAATGCCCTAGATACCTTCATGAGAACTATGAATTTGATATTTAGATCGTACGATGGAAAATTTGTTATAGTATTTTTTTTTTAATACCTTTCTTTTTAATAGAAACATAGAGGAGCATGCAAAATATTTGAGAGTGGTGCTTGACAAAATTAGAGTAGAAATGTTGTTTTCTATTTTTTAAATAAGTGTACTAGGTTTTGAAAGGTTTCCGAACCTTTTACTTGAAAATGCAATGGCTAAGTAAAAAATAATTAACACAAAACAATCAAGCTATTACTGGAGAACAATCAACACCAACCTACACTATGCCTACCTCATACTTGCAATCCACACACCTTTAATCAAAGTGTAGGATTTCAAAACAAATTTATGAAGAACTATCTTTCTTATTTGAAGAATTATCCAAGAAACATAATTATCTAAATCCTTCGACCATGTAGAGAGGAGGGAGTTCTCAACTGACACCTCAACCATAGTCACCTCATGTAATGGGGAATAATTTATAATTGAAAATGTCATATGTTGTTATTGTAGGGGCATCATGGTATGCATATGGTCATTTTTTAATTTGGGTTGTTTTAGATGTTTTTGGGTCTAAAAAGGTCATTTAAGACATTTAAGCTCATTTTGATCCATTTTGGAAAGTTTCATACCAAGTTATTAAAAGATGTAACAGTTGCAAAAGTTGTCAATACTGTCAATGTTGTCATGTAAAAGTTGAACTTTTTGTTATGGGAAGTTGTTGGTCAGTTAGGAAGTTGGAAATGATTGTAAATGGATAAGTATGTACTCAAAACTTGAATGTAGGGGTTGGAAAAAGTAAAAATGAAAGAAATTGTTGGTTTGCCATCTTTTCCTCTTGTTTTCACACGTTGAAGTATATTTTCTGGTCTTTGTACAGATTGTACATATATGAAATAACGAAAACATGTTTGAAGATGTTAGAATAGTGAATCAACCTTATTTTTTAATTGGTCTCATTAGATTTCATTGAGTATTGTGAAAGATACAACAACTTTTGTGTTGACAGGTAGAAACCCTACCTAGAGTAAACCGTGAGGAAAAAAATGCTATAACTTGACCCTCCACTAATGAAAAATCCTAAAAATTAGTGGAGAGGTTTGTGTTAACATGTTATACAAGGTTCCAAATTTGTACATTGCAGAGTTAAGGTTTGCACGTCTTTTGGTTTGACTAGTAGTTTGAAATAGTGCATATCCGACTATCAGGACAACAAGAGATAGAGTTTGTTACTAAATTTATATTTTAGTATTATTTTTCAAGGGTTTGTCATAAGAGTTCATTTTTGGAGGCTTGGATTTTTATTAAAATTTATTTTTAACGTTTATAATTCACAAAGGGATAGTTCTATTATTCTAGACAAAGATGGCAGTGTGTGTGACTGTCTAATGGGACAATGAAGATAGAATTTGTTCCAATAAATTATGCCTGGGATTGAATAGTTAGAGAATTATTTCTAATAATGTTGAAAGAGTTCCAACAACTCTTTTTTAGGATTTTTGGAATAGCATTGTGTATTTGTGTGTCCATTAGACCAAAAAGGATTTACATAAACAATTGAAGGTGTCTTTTTACTAATGTATCATTACATTGCTTTGGTCAATAAAAGGAAGTTCTTTCTGATCATTTAGGCCACATAATAAGTTTTTCCATGTCATTTGAAGTTTCCAAGGCATGTATGTTCAAATATTCCAAAGTGGGCCCAATAGTAATGGTCTATGGAAGAGTACATAGGTTGCACCTATGTTGGAATTGATGAGAACCTTTGAAAGCTTTATGAATTTGTCAAGTTAGAAGTCCTTCCTTTGCATCAGTTGCACAAAATCCATAAAAAATAAATAAGGATCGCCTCACATCCCACTTACAAGAAGTGGGATTAAATAAAGGAGATACTTGAATTCGTTCAAAAGGAGAAGTGCTAATAGAGAACAATCAAGTCACCTATTGCACTAGCCCTAGGAGAAACCACATCAAGAGGAGCCTCCAAAATCTCATTGTGTTCCATCAACAAGGAGAAAGGTAAAGGAAATAATCAAGTAGGGAGTCATATTTATAACAAAAAATCCATAGTCAAATGATTAGGAGGGCATTCCACCACCATGTAGTTGAGATTGCAACCATAAGTAGTGAGAATGATGAAAATAACAAGAAACATTATTGGTAGTAAATCACTATCTACAAAAAAATGGTAAGATCTTAAAGTCAATAAATTGAATCCACCACCTATCCTTAATCATCAAGAAAATATCCCCATGAAGAGCCTAGAAAATATCATGTCCTCAAAAAAACCAACAAAGGTAGAGTGGCCAATGTTTGAAATGGTTGAATCCACCTTGTGAATAAATAAATAGCATTGTTAATATCCTCAATATAAGAATCCTCCTAGAATTGGAGAGGAAGATTAGACAACCTCACCCAAACTAGTATAATATTGAGAAATTCAATCCTAGGGTTGAAATGATTCCAATCAAGTCACTCATTTTTTCTTTCAAGAATTAATGCAATTACATAGTATTTCAAAATAATAAGGTCAATCACCTAGGCAATAAAGTTTTAAGCCACCATTAGAGAAATTTGTGGAGAAAATTGGTGCCATCAAGTACAACTCATTTGTCCTTTCAATATGTAATGCAATTACATATTAAATTTCAAAAACCATAACCAATTTGCAAGACAAAATAAAAATTAAGCTACTCTTGGAGAACCTTGTGGAAGAAATTAGCAATATAATTCAAAATACCACTCCCTAATTGGTGGTGAAATGAAGGTGGTGAATAGGAGCTTTAACAATCTATTGAAGTGCTCAGTTAGAAATAACCCTAGACAATGAGGTCTAATAGTTTTCTCCCAATGTTAACAGGTCTATCGACAAGTCTACATTTCAAATTTTGTATAGTACACATCTTGAAGGAATTGTTAACTTAATTTTTATGCTAGTAAACACATAATTCAATCAAGATGTTATAGATTTGTAAAGAGTCTTCAAAAGGTGCATCAATAATTCAAGCACAAACTATGGGTAATGGATGAACAATATATGAAAGATATTTACTTGTATATTGTTGGAATTAATGGGAAGTGTGTACTGAGAGGGGAGGGGTGAATCAGTACCTCTAAAAATTTTGTATCCTTTAATCAATTAACCTTTGTGTAATCAATTGTATATCCAACCATCTGATCTATACTATCTTGTTGTGAGTTATATCAATTCCTAAACTTAACATACATGTGAACATTCATAGAAATATTCATGAAAGTAATTGACACATAACACAAGATATGATATCACAGAAAACTCCTATTAGGAAGTAAAAACTGCGCTGGGGATGGCACCCACAAAATCTTCACTATCTGCAGATTGGAAGGGGTCGGTTAAGGCTTATAATTTGATCACTTCTGATGATCTACCCGGTTAAGAGTATCTATGGAGACCTGTTAAAGTCTACTTGGTTAAGAGCTTTAGCAACACTATTGAGTATGCACTTAGTTAAGAGATTTATAGTTGGACTGTTAAATCCACATTCCTTGAAAGGATTTTTACACTTTGCTTCACTTGTTAGAATGATAGAAAATTACAATTTGACCTGCTAAATGCAATATCTTATTGTTGATACAGATCCATTTAAGTTTACATGAATAATATTATCACCTAATGTGATTGAATAATACGTCTGATTCTCGGTAGCCTCTATTCTTGGTTCTTGCTAACCAAATTCACCTTTTGTTGCTCTAGTTCTTGAAACTTTCAATTTGATCCATAGATGTGCTCATAGGCTTCATTCATCCTCTCTTCCATATTCACACATGTATAATGAATGATTGCATCATCTATTTATAAGATGGATTGACATCATCAAGTTTCACGAAAAATAATGTTAACTCTAAGATCAGGTTTACAACTTTACCTTGATCTCCTAGTCTATGTGTTTTAA
>MU226183.1:1299388-1319985 GCA_018584345.1 Thuja plicata | reverse complement strand
TAATCAATTAACCTTTGTGTAATCAATTGTATATCCAACCATCTGATCTATACTATCTTGATGTGAGTTATATCAATTCATAAACTTAACATACATGTGAACATTCATAGAAACATTCATGAAAGTACTTGACACATAACACAATATATGATATCGCAGAAAACTCATGTTAGGAAGTAAAAACTGCGATGGGGATGGCACCCACAAAATCTTCTCCATCTGCAGATTGGAAGGGGTCGGTTAAGGCTTACAATTTGATCACTTCTGATGATCTACCCAGTTAAGAGCATCTGTGGAGACCTGTTAAAGTCTACTTAGTTAAGAGCTTTAGCAACACTATTGAGTGTGCACTCGGTTAAGAGTTTATAGTTGGACTGTTAAATCCACCTTCCTTGAAAGGATTTTTACACTTTGTTTCACTTGTTAGAATGATAGAGAATTACAATTTGACCTAGTAAATGCAATCTCCTATTGCTGATACAGATACATTTAATTTTATATGAATAAGATTATCACCTAATGTGATTGAATAATACCTCTGATTCTCGGTAGCCTCTATTCTTGGTTCTTGCTAACCAAATTCACCTTTTGTTGTTCTGGTTCTTGAAACTTTCAATCTGATCCATAGATGTGCTTGTAGGCTTCATTCATCCTCTCTTCCATATTCACACATGTATAATGAATGATTGCATCATCTATTTATAAGATGGATTTACATCATCAAGTTTCACGAAAAAAAATGTTAACTCTAAGATCAGGTTTACAACTTTACCTTGATCTCCTAGTCTATGTGTTTTAAATCAGTTAGACTAATTAAAACACTTACATTCATGTTTCTTGTCCCTAAAGAAATGGTTTAAAAAAAAAAACAAATCAAGATTCTATAAATAGAATAAGACTGTTTTATCTTACATGGAATTCAGATCCACTTTTTGCGGGCTGCAACTGACTTTTGGTTTCTGATGGTCGGTTATGCTTTGTAATCAGTTGAGTGTCTTTCAGGTTCCTTGCTTGAACTGTTCTCTCGGTTTTCTCTTTAACTGTCTCTCGGTTTGCAATATATCCTGCACATAGGGTTCCTCTGTCGGGTTCCTCTTTATCCTTTCCACTTTGTATTTTGGGTGTACACACAAAATTGTGTCATCGGTTTTCTTTGTACTTAGCCATTTTCGGTGATCTCTTGTATCTTCATTTTCGGTTTGCTCTTTGTCCTGTCTTTCGGTGTATGCTTAACGAAAGTGTTGTTTGCATACTAATGAAAAATTAATGTCATCATATATAAGGAAAACAAACTTCTTGGATGGGGAAATAGTCACATGGTGCATTTGGACAAGGAGAGGTATCTTAAACATTCTTATACCAAGTTAAAGGTAATAGGATAAATTACAATGCTTATACAATTAACCTTCCAAACGAGTTGAGCATCAATCCTATTTTTAATGTGGCTGACCTATATCCAAACATTGTAGGGATAAATGATGAACAACAAGGCATGGAAGACTCCAATTCGACCAAGCAATTGCCAAAATGAGAACAAAGTGATTGATTGACGGATAACAAATTGTCTAGTAAAAGATCTAGGGAATATAAACATAATTCATTAAATGTGAAGGCCTACCGAATTCCTATAATATAGAGATCATGGAGTTTGACTTGATTAAGTGTAGTAGAGAAAATGTATCATGTGATTTTGACTCAAGACGTTCAAAAAATGATGTGTCACTCATTATAGCACTTAATGTAGTGTTTGTAAAGTGTTAGAAATTGGGGGAAATTTTATTTAATAGTAACAAAAGCTTGCAGCTACTATATTTCTATAAGTAAGGGATATAAGGTTATGTGATGCTTTTATCAAGATTCAACTATGTAGTATTTGAGTCAAGCTCATTTACTCATTATTTATGGGCAGTGGTTCATAAAAACTCATATCTCACGAGTATGAATGATTCACTGAGCACTCATTATGTATCTAAGTGATGCTCACAAGTCTGAACGAGTATGAATGGTCCACTTGTCACCCATTGCATCTAGGAGATGCTCACAAGGGTGAAGCATCATGACATGAATTTTGCAAAACATTGCTTATAAAATGAGTAATTGTAAATAATCATTCATAAAATATAGATCAATGAATTTAACTCAAAAAATATGCAAAAATTCTTGATAAACCGTCACATAATTTAACACTCTAAAATACCACCCACTTGATAAAGAAAATAAGTATCATCTACCAACTAATTTAAATCCTTAACAATCAAAATAGGAATCTTTTCCCTCGATCACGCTTTTGATTGTAAATAGTCATCTATTTTGTTAGATAGAGTAGAGTTAAAATATATAAAATTGTGTTGTTATGATATAAATCATATTTCTCTATTTTTAAATTGCTTTTAAGGGCATACAAACATAATTTGTTAAATGAGAAGGCCTACCAAATTCTTATGATATATAGTTCATAGAATTTAATTTCGTTAGGTCTAATAGAACAAATGTACAATATAAGTTTGACATAAGACGTTCAAATTATTAAAAATGAGGGGTGAATGATGTGCCACTCATTACACCACATTAAGTGGTGTTTGTAAAGTGTTTGAAATTTAGGAAAATTTTATTTAGTAAATAAAAATTATTACTTGTAAGTACTATATTTCTATAAAGTTAATGTTTTAAGCTTATGTGATGCTTTTATTAAGATTGAACTATGTAAAATATTAATCGTATTTATTTTATTTATATTTTAAAAATAGTAGTTGACCAGAATTCATTTTAAGAATATTTATTCAGTTTTCTATTTCCTCTACCTTCTACTTCCCAGTTTGCTGCATTAGTTTTCTCATTTTTATTGAGTTAAAATCAGAGATATAAGAGTTTCTACATCAGTTTGAATACTTCATAATTGTGAAATATAGCGTTTGTTCAACTTGTTTCCATTCTAATATTTCATTTGTTTCAATAATGAATTAAATATGTTGATACATTAATTTTCGATGGTTTGGCAATAATGTTTTCGACAGAGCTATTTTCCATGCAAAATGTACTGTTGATCAAATTTCAAAAAAATTTCAGCATTTGTTCTTTATGATCTACATATTTTGTGGTGGAAAACAACAAAAAATTTGTTAAAAAAACAACTGTTTATTTTCGCGAATCTGGAAAAAAAAATATTTAACTTTTTTTTGGCTTTGGTGCATTTTGCATGGAGATTAGCTGCTACCACAATGTTCTAGCACAATTTTTTTATTTCTCCACGTGATATATTTCAATGTGTATATAGTACCATCACTCTTGTTGATAGAAACCATTTTTAATAAAAATGTAGGCATTGAGGGGGTTCTCTCTGTATTTGAAAACAAAGAAAATACTCTCTTCACAACGAGATCATGGGATTTCTTAGGCTTCCCTCAAAATATCAAGAGAAATTTGCCCTACGAAAGCGATGTTATTGTTGGAGTTCTAGACACAGGTATATTGATATATTTCTTCGTTTTCTAATTATTATTAGATATTTTGTGAATTGTTGTGTTCTATCTTTTTTATATTTGTATATAAAGAACCGCTGAATTAATATGAAAAATCCAAAATTCGAAGGTGGTTGTTTGTTTATATTGTACGTATTAATTATGCTGAGCAGTTTTCAAATGGGGAATATTTTGCAGGGATATGGCCAGAGTCAGAAAGTTTTAGTGATATCGGATTTGGCCCAGTTCCATCTAAATGGAAAGGAACATGTCAAACTACATCAGACTTTAAGGCTTGCAACAAGTGAGTAATTTCTAGTTTCTTATTGTACAAGAATTTTAATTTTATTGTAACAAAAAAAATTAAATGGAGGTCACAAATAGGGGACATTATATCAATTATCAATTATCAATGTTGAGGCTCAAACCTACGAGCACATTGGATTAGCAAAGGCACAAGCACAACAACAAAACCACTACCACTCAACCAACACACTACGAAATGAACCCCAAATTAACATTGCAACAAATTTAATACCAAGTAACTTTAGAATTTTTTGACAAAAGATGTTTTCCCTGAACTTTGAAGTTAAGTTTAAACTTTTTGATATGAAGTATAACAATTTATAAATATACAATATTACCACAACATCTAACCAAATAGCATGTAAACAAAACATTGAAATCAAGTAGCCATTATTCATGTGGATGATCTTATTAATTATGAGGATTAGAGATCAAACTGACATTATTATTAAGGATAATAGAAAGTCCCTAAAGCCTTTTTAAACAAACCAAAACAAAACAACAAGAATGTACATGACATTAAGCAGCTAAAGCCAATAATGTAAACTCTAGACTAGGTCAATTGTTAGAGAAATCAGTAAGGGCATGTCTCCTTGGCGAAACCTTATGTTTGTTGTCACCATTGTCTGAAAGTCACAATTTTTAACCAGGTCTAGTATATAAGAATTGTGTGATACATAGTTCAAGCTATAGTCTGCAGACTCAGACTCAGAGAATACAAATAACTAACACAAGAGCAGGGTAAAACAGAGCAAAAAAGAGCAATGAAGAACTCTCTACCAGTCTATTATTAACATCATAAACAATGCATATTTATACATGAATTGAAAACAACTACTCTTCTAATTAACTGGTAAAACTCAGTGTTACTCACAAACTCTAAACACTGTGTTTAGAGTACTCAGTGTTACTCACAAACAGTGTTTAGAGTTGTCAGTAAAATTCTCTATCTCAACGTTCACCATCAGACCCCTGCTTCAACCTCAAATTTTATATAAACCTACCTAACACTACATTACAGTGCACCACAAATTATACTGATCATGACCAGTAATTTTAGAAAAATCTATATGAATGTATACATTGACGATTCAGTCATTTTCTTGCACCATAAAAATTTATTTTAAATTTCACTGCTGGTAGGCTGCTTTATTTCCTCCTCATGCGCTGTTATCTATTTATTCAGAATTCTTCTTCAACTTCCTTCCAATTCTATTTATAGCCTATAAACATATCACAACTTCAAATTTAAATACTATCTCAGCTTTCTAATGCTATTAATAATCAAAAACCCCATCCCCACATAGGAGAAGTCTATTTAACTCAGGGTGAAGTTAAGATTATAAAATTTAACTTGATGTATAATTCTGAATTATAATATTGTGAATTGACATAAGGTATATAAGAAGAAATCCACTTCTAAGATTTCATAAGGTAGGTCTTATAGGCCAAAAAGAACAAAATGTCCATGATGGATTATGAAGCGTAATCAGAAACATCAAAAATACTTTTGCATTCCAATTTTATCTATTTGAAGATCTATTTGTTCGGATTCAAGATTAAGTACAAATTTTGTACGATGTTATATTTGGGGTTCATCAATTAGTTACTTGGGTGGTAAGGTTGCCAAGTTTGATCGACGTTGCCAAATCTCAAACTTGCTGTAATGAAATTAACATTTGTAAAGAAAAAAAAACACAGCAGATGCTATTTGCTTCAAAATTGAATCTACCACAATACAGTTCTCTTAACAGTGCAACTTTGGCAGGAAAATTATTGGAGCAAGCTTCTACAACAAAGGGTTGGACGGTGATCCAGCTAAAGATTTCTTGTCTCCAAGAGATGGTCATGGTCATGGATCACACACATCATCTACAGCAGCTGGGAATGTTGTGAAAAATGCAAGCCTTCTTGGTGTGGCCCAAGGAGATGCTCGTGGGGGAGTGCCTGGTGCAAGGATTGCTATGTATAAGGTCTGTTGGGCGCCTGATGGAACATGTGCAGATGTAGATATTCTTGCTGCATTTGATGATGCAATCCATGATGGAGTAGATATCATTTCTATTTCAATTGGAAAGGCAGGCTATCTCTTGGAATACTTTAAAGATGGAATCGCAATTGGATCATTTCATGCCATGAAAAAGGGCATTTTGGTATCAGCTTCTGCAGGAAACGCTGGACCTCATCTACAGAACGTTTGCAACTATAATCCCTGGACTCTCACTGTGGCTGCCAGCACAACTGATCGGAAATTCATCTCCCCACTTGTTCTGGGGAACAATATAACTTTACAGGTAGCTAAACCCTGCCTTGTTATATTATATTAATCTATTATTTGGAAAATGAGGATTGTCCAATAGATCCTGGTATAGATAGTCATATTTTTACTTATCTTCACCTAAAATTGGAAGGAGTGCAAAAATGTTGCAATAAATCTTTTTTTTTTAATGAATAAGGGGCTGAAGCTGAGATGAAATTTATTATTAGTAATAAATGTACATCTAATCTGGTTCAAGAGCATATTGGGAGGAAAGAATCAGCAAGAAAACCTTCAGTCATATAGCCCATATAACTTAAAACTAAAAAAAAGTTATCTCAAAAAAAACATCTGACCAGCTCCAAATCCGAAGAACTTTATGCAGGAATCCTCTAAAGGCCACAAGATTCAATAGTGTTGATGTATGTTACAATAAATCTTTACCCAAATGGATTTATTTTTTGAATCAGTTTGAATGACATTTTCAAGCTTGTCATTATAAGCCATGTATAGTCAATCAGCGCTGTTGTTCAATATCCAAAACATGAATTGTTTGATTCACAAAATCAACAAGCTATATAACAAAATTTAGAGAGAAAGTTTATAAAAATATAGATAAAAACTTGGAAAGTAGACGGAATATTTAATCATGTGAAGATAAATGATTAGCAGTGGTATAATTTCAGCCCCTTTCTCCATGGTTAGAATTATCTATCCTAAATAATAGCATAACCTATTTTCCAAGATAAAATTCCAAACATTTCAGTTGCCTGTTAAAAAATATGCACAGGACCACATTTACCATAAAATAGATGCAGTAGCATGGAAGTATCCAGAAACTTCCTTCTATACAAGTTTTAACTACTATTGTTTTGAAGTATATGATGTTCTAGAGAGCAAAGCGACTGAAACAAGTAGCCTATTTGTGATAAGAAAATAAATGTTGAAATTGTTCACATCACCTGGTACTAGACAACTTAAAAATTCATATAGCCTTGACTTCCAATCCATGTAGCCATAGTTTCAGAAATAACAAAAGCTTTCCATAACATTGACATCTAGATTTTTTATCTTGTTTTCAGACAAAGAACTTTTTACTCTGAAACTTCTGGATTGCTATGTTCAAGTCAGGATTCCCAAAATTTAGTCCTTTTCAGAATCCATCTCAAAGGAACAATCACTTGACCCAATTATGTTCTTTAAACTCTATTTCCAAGTGAATTCCCAACGAAAGAGAGACACTTACTGCTCCAAAACAGAAATGGAAGAGTGGGCATTCTAACACAAATTAGAGAAACAGAAAAAATAAAACTGTAAGAGGATTAAACTTTGGTAACGAGGGTTTTATGCGCAAGAAATTTTTATCCTAGAACTAGGGAAGCCCTTAAAGGAAAACAATCTCTATCTTTGATGGAATTATAAATTATAAAAAAACTCTTTCGATAAGGGAGTAAATAATTATATTATTTTCCAAAGGGGCTTCCAGCTTTCTGTAATCAATGTATGTAGCTCAATTGAGCTTAGTAAAAAATTTTGAAATTTGCAAATCAAAGTACCTTATTATTTGTAACATGATATTGTCCCCAAAATTCATGGAGTCTAAACCAAATCACACTAAACCTTATCATTCATAGGAGGATCCTAACATGTGTAAACCCTATCATTGTCTTAGGAGAGAGTTTCATCATTGAGAAAAATGATACAGACCCTTGATTTCTATTTAGTATCATGATACATTTTCACCTATTTCTCAACTCACATCTATTCAAGTTTTGCTTCTTGTTAGTTCAAGAAGGGTACGGTTCACATAGAGAAGAAGGTTAAGATCATGTTTACAATCATACTACTACTATTCACAAAATTGTTTAACATAATCATTAAGAGGTAGAGACTCATCAAACCATTTTGAGAGATCACATCAACCAATCATGACTTTCATCTTAGCAGTTCTATCTAAATTGTACAAAAATTAATATTTGGTAAGACGATAACAACTTTTTCATGACATAGCATTTTTCAAACTTTCAAAATCTAAGACTTGTGTTCATTCAAGAGTTGACCAAACACAACAATATAAATTTCAAGAGATAACCTACAAGATATCACTTTCTCAAGACTAGCATTCCCCATTAGACAAGTGCTATCGACAAGTTGAAGATGGGAAAATAGATCCTTACCTTCCACAATAAAAAAGTTGTTGGGCAAATAGATCCTTCCCTTTCACAATATAAAAGTTAAAAATAGAAGGGTGGCTTTCACAAAGCTAGAGGAAAGACCTAACTGGATTGCGGGAGACATCAAAAGCTTTCATTCCAATCTAAAATTCACAATTATAAATGTATATGGCTCAATTCTCTCCAAGAAGAAGCTTGAAGTTTGGGACGAAATCAACAACAGACTCAGTGGATGGGTAGATAGGGACTTTGCAATAGGGGAGATTTCAATGCTATAGACCACTTATCAGATAAAAGTGGGGGGATCTAGAGGGAATCACAACCCCAACTGGATTTTAAAAATTGGATATCCAAAGAAAATCTCTGTGAAATAGAGCCAGAAAATGGCAACTACACTTGGAACAACAGGAGAAAGGGGTTCAACAACATTGCAGAAAAAATAGATAGATTCTTTTACAAAGGGGACTTGGCAGTCTTCCCATTTGATTTCAAAGCTTCAATCTTGCCCACATCAGGGTCTGATCACTTTCCCATTCAGTTGAATATCTTGGGAGAAGATAAGCCATGGCCGAGTCCCTTCAAATTTGAGAACATGTGGATGAAGGATAAGGGCTTCTCAGTACTAATTGACCGATGTGGAAAGAGAGCCAAGTTGAGGGGTCAAAACTCTATTGCTTTGTATCCAAACTAAAAGATATCAAACATAATATGATGGAGTGGAACGAGACTAACTTCAAAAACATTTTTGCTACAAAAATGGAGCTAGAACAAAACATTTATGTTCTTAATGAAACGGTCATTCAGCAAGGCATGAATACAAACCTGTTTATCAAGGGAAAGGAACTCCTTAGAGACTATGAAGACATTTTGTCAAAGGAGGAGACATACTAGAGACAAAAATCCAGAGAGACTTGGCTAGAAGAGGGAGACAAGAACACCAAGTTCTTTCCTAACAACACCAAACAAAGAAGAACCACCAATAGAATTCACAAGATTAGCTCAGCAAGGGGGCAGTCCTTAGAGGATCCAAAGGAAATTGCAGCAGAAATTATGGACTCCTATACCAAACTTTTAACCAACCTTGATGGATCACATTTACAATCACAAAGGCCAATGTTAGAGGACATCCCCACATTGATATAACAAGAGGACAACAAGAGGCTAATGCCCAAAATTACAAAGGAAGAATTATACAAAACACTTAGCCGAATGTCTCTAGACAAAGCCCCGAGACCAAATGGATTTCCACCTAGTTTTTTCCAAAAATGCTGGCCCACTCTAGGATTGGAGCTAACATAAGCTCTTGAGGCATCCAAATCTTTAGGCAGATTCCTCAAAGAAATAAACAACACATTTATTGTCCTCATCCCCAAGAAGGATAGTGCTACAAGTCTAGACAACTTTAGATCAATTTCTCTTTGCAACACCATTTACAAGCTAGTCTCAAAAACGTTAGCCAATAGATTGAAGAAGGTATTGGGGAAGATTATTGGGGAAGAGCAAACTGGGTTTGTTCTAGGCAGATCCATTTTTATGGAGTTATTATCGCCCAAGAGACTATACACTCAATCCAAAAAAACAAATAACCAAGCATGATCATCAAATTACACATCAAGAAAGCTTATGACAAGGTGGATTGGAGATTCTTGGCTAAATGTTTGGAGAAGTTTGGATTTTCTAGAGGTTGGATAAATCTGATTTATCACTGCATTTCAACACCCATGTTTTTGATCCTCATAAATGGCACACCTCATGGTTATTTTGAAAGCTCTAGGGGATTCCGTCAAGGAGATCCATTGTCTCCTTTTCTCTTCATCATTATGGTGGAAGCCCTTGATAGGAAGATTGTCAGCCTCCAAGATCAAGGAATCTTAAAAGGGGTTCAAATCACCTCCTGAGTAAGACCAGTAAGTCACCAGCAGTTTGCAAATGATACAATGCTCTTCGGGAAAGGAACCAAAGGGGAGGCCATCCAATTAAAAGATTACTTTCCAATTATGCAAGGGCATCAGAACAAGTAGTTAACATAGAAAAGTCACAGATATTCTTTTCTTTGTCAAAAAAAGGATTCAATCACAAATCCTTAATACCCTAGGATTCAAGGAAGGGAAACTACCATGTACATATTTGGGGGTACCGATGGATAAATATTTGAGGTCTACAAAAGCTTGGAAACCTATTGGAGAAAAATTGGATAGAAGGATAGCCTCATGGAAATCTAAATGGCTATCATGGGTAGGGAGAATCACAATGTTAAAATTAATCCTATCAGCCATTCCAATCTTCCTTATGTCTTGCCTATCTTTACCAATAGGTTCATATCTGGATATAATGAAGAAGCTAAGGAACTTCTTTTGGCGAGGAGTTGACATAAAAAAGAAGTTTGTATTGATTGTGTGGGACAAAATTTTCATCCCAATAGAAGGTGAGGGTATGGGCATCAAGAATCAACTCCACCAAAATCAGGCATTAGGGGCAAAACTGTTTTGGAAAATCTAGAACGAGAAACATCTTAAATGGGTAAGGGTTTTAAGAGGGAAGTATCTTTCCAACTCCATTGAGGAGGAGGCTCTGAGAATCAAGGAGTTCGCAAAGGGATCAATAATATGGAACTTCATATCCAAGTCTAGTAACATCATACAAGATCATATCACTTGGAATATAAAGGATGGCAGCAAAGCACTAATCTGGAAGGATTCATGGGGGGGATATCCTATCATCAGCAATTTGATGGACATACAAAGAATCAACAATATTTGTATAGAAAAATGGGGAGCGTATGTTAAAGACTATTTCACGATGCCCGGTTTGAATCCAGAAGGTAAGTGGCAATGGAAGCATTGGGAAGATCTTAGCCTTCCTCGGGAAGAAATTTTGAACCTAAAGTCAGTTTTGAAGGATAGGTTCTTTATACTCAAATAGGGCAGAGACAAAATCATTTGGAATGGAGAAAAATTAGGGGATTACATTGTGAAAGAAGGTTACAAGATTGCATCTGGGCAGCTAAGTCAGCCCAGGTTAGATCTGCCCACGCATCTTTGTTGGAACAACATTTGTCTCCCAAAGGCCGACATTTTCTCATGGGTAGCTTTGCAGGGTCATATTTTGATTGCAGATAGGTTTAAGAAATTAGGGTATCAAGGGCCATCTATTTGTTCCTTATGTTAAAATGATGAGGAGGATGTCAATCACCTACTACTCACATGTCCCTTTTCTACAGAATGATGGTAGTGGTTGTGTGCTAAATTGGAGTGGATCTCAACATTGCCAAACAATATCTTATCCCTCTTCAAATCATGGCCCTCACTGTTCAAAGAAAGCCTATGTGGCAACCTATGAATCATATCCCCATCAATTATAATATGGGAGCTATGGAAGGAGAGAAACTGGAGATTATTCCAAAACAAAAAGATGGATAAAGCTTCACTTCTAAACAAAATAGAAGCAGTTATTGTAGAAACAATGAATTCTCGGATTCAGTCTCAAAGAGACTCCGAAATATTACACAGGATGGGATGCCATGATGTTCAAAATTTGGTTTGGTGTGAAGGCCTCCCAAGTGTTAGGAAGAGGGGATCAAACTAGTTTAAAAGAGAGAGAAAATTTCTTGTGGTCTCCTCCATCCTTCAGCTGGCATATTGAATTTGATGGTGCTTCTAGAGGCAATCCTGGCCCCTTTGGTGTTGGTTGTGTGATCCATTCATGCCAAGGGAAAATAATTGCAAGAATGTCCAATCCATTGGAAGAAGATACAAACAATGTGGCAGAATTCAAAGCCTTGTTATCAGGTCTTTCCTTAAGTCTAGAAATGAATATTAAAAATTTAGAAATCGAAGGAGATTCCACAATTGTGGTGAATGCGGTCAGGTCCAGATCAACACCAAATTGGAGGCTTCATTCACTACTTCAAGTGATGTTAACTTTAATTGACAGATTCGAGCAAGTCACAATCAATCACATCTACAAAGAAGGCAACTGCTGGACAAACGGATTAGCCAAACAGGGTGCAGAAGGAATTTTTATTAAATAGATTTTTTAGAGTGAAAGCGGTCTAAAGGAGGAAACAATCAGCGAGTATGGGTTGTCAGTTGGAATGGGTAGCTCATTCAAAGTGACATAGGATTGGTATAGGTCTCTCATACACGCAGCCTATCTCAGAGGATATGTTTCTTGAAAGGAGATCTCTATTGATGCGACCTTCATTTTGAAATCCATCAAGAACCTATCCCAAAAGGGAGG
This sequence comes from Thuja plicata, assembly GCA_018584345.1. NCBI lineage: Eukaryota > Viridiplantae > Streptophyta > Pinopsida > Cupressales > Cupressaceae > Thuja > Thuja plicata. Next base: position 1,307,551 of record MU226183.1, on the reverse strand, counting down.
GTCGAAATTCAAGGACCCTAGGTTTTATCTCCACCCACCTCAGCTACACAGGACAAAGTGGATGGACTGATAAGACATGAAATGGGGTTAAGGGTCACACGCTACTGCCAAACAGGGGATTGAGACATAAAAAGGAATGTTAACAAGACAAGAGATGGTAATCCTTTCCCATCACCATCTCCAAATAAGCTATAGACGCAGCGACAAGTTGGTATGAGGTCGAGTGAGAAGATGTCTGTCATTCTAGAAAACATAACTAGCCTGCAGAAGGAAAGAAAGGACACAGACATTGAGAATGACATTCTGAATGACAGTGCAAACATTTCTTTTACCTCATTTTTGACAAGGTTTTGCTACCGAATGGTGGACGTGAAGCATTCTATTTTAAAGAATACAACAATACTAGTTCATTGTTATCTCTTTTCCTATTTTGGAACCTTTTTTCCATTTACAGAGAAGCTGGTGAGAGAACAGTTCATCAAGGACACTCCTATCAAGCTTAAGTCGAACACTAGGCAGACTGCTTTTGACACACCCATCACCGAGCTCAGACTGAAGGAAGTGTCAAAGTTTCAACACCGATTAATCATGCATGCCATTCGAAAGGTTCTAGGCTTCAACTTTCTTTTCACAAACCACCGTAACAGAGTCAACTCGTACATATGTGTTGGTTTCCTGGCGTGCTCTCTGGTGGCTGGGGAGCCTAAACTAGTGGCAGAGCAGATTTGCATTAGATTATTTGAAGAGAAGTATCTGGTGGGGCTTCACGATGCTATTACCAATATAGATGGAAATGATTTGACGATCCCATTCCTATTGAGTATGCAGTGATGATGAGGGTCGGAGGTCCGTTCCTAGGATTGGGAAATAGACAAAGAAGAAACATCTATGGCGGGCCTCCGAGGAGGTTTTTTGTGTTGTGGGGATGGGAATGGGAACATCAAGACACCCAAAGGCACGCGATGAAGAGAGGACTCAAGTTTCTTGGTTTGTTGGATGGCGTGGAAGCTCCTTATGGAGATCATGTAGATGAAGAGGAAGAGGAGGTCGGGGATGCAAAGTCAGAGGCTGCAGAGGAAGATGAACTAGAGGAAGAGGAAGAGGCCGAGGAGGAAGACGAAGCTGAGGAGGCAGATTCTGAACAAGAGGAATCTAGTGGCTCCTCTTCTTCATTCGGCAGGGATTGAGAGATAAGTTCAAATGCTGGATCTTTTTGTGCTTTTTAAAGTTCTTCATAGTCTCTAGATTAAGCATAGATAGTATCCAAGAGGTTGACATGAGAAATAGGGCTCCATTTTGGTTTGTATTAAACTGTCATATGTTAGACAATCAACTCTAGAATGTGGTTAAGAATCAATATGTATCTTATTATATATTATTACTAATACAAACTTTCCGGCTTCAGCCCCTTATTCACCCAAAAAAAAAAGTTAAAAAATAGATCAAAAATACTTGAGTTTCTTTAAAAACCTACCAAATCCTTGTCTCAAAATGATAAAGAAATGCAAAGAGAGGATGTCATTGACATTGATCTTTTTTAGAATAGAAAATGGTAGAGGGAGAAAAAATTATAAGAATTGAAAAGGAAGGATATGTGTAGTAAGATATGATCCATTGAATCTAGCTATCATCAAAGTCAAAGGTACATAAGATATTTCCTATTTTCTAGGAAACCCTATCATAAGCCTTTGAAAGATCAAGTTTTATGAACATAAAACTTTTCTTGTTAACATGCATATAGTGAATTGTTTCCTAGACAATAACAATATCATCAAGGATTTAGCATCCATGTACAAAACCCTCCCTTGTTCTAGGAAAATAATAGAAGGTAGGAGCCTTTTCAGCCCCTCACCAATAGTTTTATAAAATTTGTTATAGATAGTATTGTATAGAGATATAGGTTAGATATGAAAAAAGTTCAAATAATCATTCATAGGAATCAAGGTCCAAAAATAATTATTAAGAGATTTTAGCTTTTGTTTAGAAGTGCCATTGAGGAAGGAATTATTTTGACGTAACATGGCTCCAAGAATACATTTCAAAGTAAAACATTTATTATCAACAAAGCAACTAATAGGAGCTTGAACAACTCACAAAAGTGAGAAAGACTTCTACTTGAATATCTATAATGGGTTCAATCATGGACCCATGCTTTCTTTAGATCTCCTTGAAAGCACAAAATTAGAGTGGTGAAAAAGAGAAAAATTCTTACCCCTTCCTTATAACCATTTAGCACAAAATATTTTGTACAGCATAATTTCCTCTTGAAGCTCATTTTTTCTTATTCATTTTAGAGTTTAGAATAATGATTTAAGAGTTCCGTACTTCAGCTTAGTTCTTGAATAAAACATTGGACACTCAATAGCTTATTCATTTTTCTTAGCATTAGTTTACCATACAATGAAATTTTTCATTCCTTCAATTTTTATTTGACAACATAATTTGTAAAACAAATTTACAAAATCATTCATTGTGAGATTTGACTTCCTCATTCTCCCAAATGTTTGGTCTCATCAGGACCAATTTTATCTTACCTACTCTTTTGTTTTTAAATTTATGTTATTACTTTATTTTGTTGCATAGCATACAAGTAAATGACTAGGTAGTGACTGGACATTTAACCATAATCTTCAATGCCCATGTTTTAAACTTTTACTTGCAGTGAGCTTACCTTGAGCTAACAAAAGTTCGGTTTTACCTCAGGGAACAGCTATAAACACATTTTCCATGGAGGAGCAATGGTATCCTTTAATATACGCCGGGAATGCCCCCAATATTTCTGGGGGCCACTCTTCAGAGGACGCAAGGTGACATACAAATTTATTTCAGATTTCCATAACTACAAGTTTTAGTTTCTCCAATGTACTTATTTCTGAAAAGAAATGACAAATTGATTAAAAAAAATTGGGGAAGATTTGAAAAAACAAGTGACATATTGGTTGCCCCTTTTAACTGTCTAAACACATTTTGAGCTCACTGGTGTATATTCTTTCTGAAACCAAAATTCTGGATTTTGCTGTATGTATTCCTCAGCCAATGTTATTCGGATTCTTTGGATCCCGAAAAAGTTAAAGACAAAATAGTTCTTTGTGACGCATTCGATGTTGCTTCCGTCGTGCTCTCAGCTGGAGGTGCTGGTGTCATTTTTACTTCGGATTTCATTGAAGAAGACCTTGAGCAAGCAAAAAAGTATGTTCTTCCTGCAACAATGTTCACAACTGCAGAAGCAAACAAGATAAAGTCCTACATCAACTCCACAAGGTAATTGTATTACTTAGTCACCTTAAACAGTTTTGAACAAGGAAAAATCTTTAACATCCTCAATACATCCCAAAAAACTACCAAGATTTAACATCTTGAACCATGAAATTAATTGTGATTGAACCAGGATTTAACAAAATTCCTAACATAATGTCTACTCCAGGAATGAAATCAGCCAATAATGTAATCTTATCAGTCACTTATGAAATTTTGATAAAATTCTAAACAATAATGACCTTATCAGTTACAAGAGATTGACTATTGCATATTAAGTTTTTGTTACAATAATGAAGCTCATTTCTTCATTTGAATTTGAATGGTTTCTGTATTCTGTTGCAGCTCACCTCTTGCAAAAATATTGAGAACTATTACTCCAAATGGTGCAGTTGCACCTATAGTGGCTTATTTCTCATCCAGAGGTCCAAGTCCAGTTTATAAAAGTTTACTCAAGGTGACATTCTCGAACCCTGACTGAAAATTGGAAGTCGATTCACTGTATTTTGTGATTAAATTAACTAATTGATTTCATTTTACTGCTACAAGCCTGACATCACCGCCCCTGGAGTGAACATCCTGGCTGCTTGGTCCAAGGTTGCACCACTCATAAGTGACTCAGGGGATACGAGGTTTGTGGATTTTAACATGATTTCTGGAACATCCATGGCCTGTCCTCATGCCACAGCAGCTGCAGCCTATGTCAAGTCCTTTCATTCTGATTGGTCTCCTGCTGCTATTAAGTCCTCTCTCATGACCACAGGTATTACACGACTTTTCAATACAAAATATTTTCTAGTAAGAATCAGAGAACTATATGCTACACCTAGCTGATTTGATAAATAAGGTATTATAGAGAAACCTCATCCCTATAGAGATCTAGTAACAATTTTCCTAGTTAAGGTTTTCAGTAGTCTAAGTGTTAGAGATCTATAGTCCAAATAATTTGGAGCAAAGCTGTGGGGGATGATGAGTTTCATACTGTAACTAAGCTTCCAGTCTAAAATTTTCTTGGATTTCATTCACTAGCTACGAGGACAGATGGATATAGGATCTCCAAGAGTTGCACAAATAGAGTTTTCATGGCTCCCTTGAAAAGAATTGCAACAATTCAATTAGGAATGGCAGAGTTATCTGAAATGAACAGTTCTTGAGCTTGTCAAGGTTTGGCAATTAGGATACCAAGTAAAGGAAATTTAATTGGAAAAACTGGGAGTTAAGTGTGCTTGAGCTGGAATCAAAATAATTAAAAATCTACATTTAACATTCAAACAAATCATTTAAAGGTCATAGTAAATATTAATGTCATGGACTGCAATCACCAATAGCTGCTTGTCCTCTTTCAAATGTTCATCAACGTAATTATTTTGGATCTTTTCTCCATGCTTTAATGAACACTTGGGATTTAATCTTATCATTCATTGTACTATGGACCAATAAATGTGATTTGTAATGTTAATTATTCAATCATATGTGCGGAAATTTATCTGGAAGCCTTTTAATTTATGACCTTCAATATGTTTTGCAGCTCACCCTTTGAATGATAAGCTTGATGGCAATGAAGATGCAGAACTTGGCTATGGGTCTGGCCTCATTGATCCAGTGAGGGCCGTGGACCCAGGGCTTGTGTATGATGCAGGTGTGAATGATTACATACACATGATGTGCAGCCAAGGCTTCAACACTACAGCATTGCGTTTAGTGACTGGAGACAACAGTGTCTGCCCCTCCAATGTAACAAAGGATAAACTTAGAGGAGTGAGGCAACTCAACTATCCTTCCATGATGGTTCTTGCTAAGGAAAACACATCATATTCTGTAAAATTTCCCAGAACAGTGACTAATGTAGGACCTGCAGATTGTACATACCAGTCTGCGATAATTGAACCCTCTGGAGTGGATGTGGAGGTAACACCAGATACTCTGTCTTTCACATCTCTCAACCAAAAGTTGTCTTTTACTGTGAAAGTTAGTGGTGGAGGTCTACCCGTGCAAACCATGCTAGCAGGTGCATTAACTTGGAACTGTGACAAGTACAGTGTAAGAAGTCCAATTGTTGTATATGCCCCTTATGTTAGGAAGAGAGGATCTTAGTTTGATTATCAGTTCTATTAATGTTTTATTATTATTGATCTTGATGATGGGTCACTCTTTGGATAGACATTTATTGAAAGGTCATTTTTTTGATAGACATTATTATCATTCATCTTGATATTGGATTACAAAGAGTGAGGCCAAATTTACATTCAATTCATATGCAATTTATTTTGTGCAAAAAACCTTCTTTTAACAATTTATGATTGTATGAACATAAAGTCTTACCTTCATTTTACTCTTGGGTAGCTTAAACCCTACCTTCTCATTTTCAATTCTATAATGCTTTATATTGGAAATACTTCATTATCATTTATATTAAATAAAACATATGAATAGAATATATATAAAAGTTTACAGTAAAATATAGTTGGTTAGTCTATATTGTATGTCAAAACCTAAACAAACATAATAAAAATTTAGAGACCCAAAAACCACAATTCAAATAAGAATCGATGATAGGAGGTGGTAGGTCGTCATTGGGGTGGAGATTAACCCACTAAAGGGGTTGGGGCTTAACCACCAAAACTTAAACAAATGTTATAGAGGGTTTAAAAACCAAAAACTACCATTGAACTAAGCACATGCAATTGCACCAATTAAAATATGATGTGGATAATCAACAAGGTGGGGTTTAATTCACTTAGAGGGCTCTCCCAAAGGAGGATTAGCCGTCGCCCACCCATCAAGACAGTCATGGACAAAAAAAGACATAAACATCCACTAACTGTGTTGTGGAGAAACTTTAGTGCTAGTGTATATGCCACCCTAGGCAAGAGAGGACCAACTAGAAGCCCTAGCTCTCTAGCTACATGACAGAGAAGACTGGCTCCTCCATTGGGGTGAATGCAAGAAATGACTTTGATTGTGAGATTGACTCCCTTGTATAGATAATGGAACTCTAGTGCAAGGCACACTTGCCCAACAATTAAGGTCTTAGAGTTGTTGGAACTCCAATGTTACCCTCTCGACTTTTATCATTGCTTGAACCTAAAAAATAGGTAGATGTGAGAACATGAACTTTATCGTTAAGAGAAAAATAAATAGCAATAACATGTGCATTAGTGGTAGCATTATTTCTTGACTTTCACCCACCCATCATAAGAGTCATGGAGAACAAAAGGCATAAGCATCCCCTAACTATGTAGTGGAAGAACATTGGTGCTAGTGTATACGACACCCTAGGCAAGAGAGGGCCAACTAGAAGTCCTAGCACTCTTGTCACATAATGGAGAAGACTAGCTCCTCCACTGGGGTGTATGCAAGAAATGGCTTTGATTGTGAGATTGACTCCCTTGTATAGAAAATGCAACTCATAGTGCAAGACATACTTGCCCAATGATTGAGAAGGCCTTAGAACTCAATGTCACCTTCTCAACTTTTGTCATTGCCTAAACCTAAAAAATAAGTAGAGGTGAGAACATGAGCTTTCCCATTAAGAGAAAAATAAATAGCAATATCATATGCATTAGTTGTAGCATTGTTTCTTGACTTTGCAAGATGAAAAAGAATAAAATATTTGCAAAGTTCCATTTACAACAATGTATGAAAGTCATAAGACCACATCTCAAACTAGAGCAATTCTCTATAGAAAAGGCCCAAAATAGAAGAGTAGAAAAATATTATGACTCCAATTCTAAACACTTTGGGCTCACAATCAAGCCTAGAAAAGGTCTCCACTCTATTATAGGAGATATGCTGCATATGTGTAGAAGCCTATTACCTAAGGGCCCGTTTGGACGCAGGCATACGGAATGCCGGATATAGTCAATTCTGGAATATGCTGCAATTCTGGAATATCATATCCTCAAAATGATATCCGGAATATGTGTTCGACTCGTTTGGACGCACCTGGAAGATGACCGAGAAGATATATTTTCCGCGTTTGGGTGCCGCATTTTGGAATTGGAATATGCACTGAATGAGAATTTGTTTTTAATTTCTTTATACCAATTTGTGATTTTTTCAAATGTTATGATGCTTTTCACATTTTGTTCGTGTTTTTGAATATTTATTTTATTTTTGCAATCAAATAATATTATAATATTTTATTTTGTTTTTGAATATTTATTTTATTTTTGCAATAAAATAATATTATAATATATATATATTTTTTTTTTGAATACTTATTTTATTTCATTTGTATGCGATTTTGAATATTTATAATATTTTGAAATAAAATTATGTTTATAAGTTTATAAAAATTTTAACATTCTGTATAACTTTTTTATTAAAAAAAAAATCCTATACAAATTTATAAAATATGTAGACCCAAAATACACAAATTTATAAACAAGTCATTTATTTTATTATTTATTTTTTACAAAATGTTGCCAACCCAGCTCAATAGGAGCACCGGTAGGAAAGAGCTGGGTGGAGAAAACCTCCAGTCTAGCCCCACAAAGTCATGACATGATATAAAATTACAACTTGAATGAGGCATTCTTCATTTTACATAATGCAGATACAGTGTTACAACTTGAATGAGTCATTCCTCATTTTACATAATGCAGATACAATGTTATAATTTAGTTTGATGAGTCTTTGACGCTTTATCATGCCCGAACTCTTGTTTTTGTCTCTAGGCACTGCATACATAAAACATACAACTACTTTGTGCTTTTGTTAGTACACCAATGAAGTACATTCAGTTGCTCACTTTTGTATGAGTTTTAAAAAAAAAAAACCTTATTAATTATTATTACCTTCTATGACCCCCTTTGATTCTTACCTGAATGATCCACGCTTGTCAAGATAAAAACACGACCAATTAAATGAGTTTATACATGATATATCTATGTTAACCTCAAAATT
>MU226183.1:1273889-1294927 GCA_018584345.1 Thuja plicata | reverse complement strand
TGGAACTGCTAATGGCCTCGTATATCTCCTGTCCGTCGGGAATCCACAGCTAGATGGCCCCATTGTAGCCGACTTCCCGAACTTTGTCCTTGGGTCTATTTTTGATGGCGATCCAAAGGCTAGGAACCATAAATTTTCTAGGGACCATGATCGCTGGCCCGTACATAAGAAGAAGGAGAATAATGAATTTGAAGGCTGCAGCCATGGGGTTCCAACTGTCGCCGACACGAACGTCGTCACTGAGGTTTTTCCCTTTTGATTTTACCTCCTGGTATTTGATGGGTTCGTCCTCCATAAACTGGTGTGCGAGGGTGGCTTCCTCCTCCCTAATGCTTAGCATGTTACAAGATGGGGGGAAGAACTCATAATCTTCCATCTGCCAATGAAAGAGGTCATTCATTGAATCTCCATCATCCCCAGAACATTCTTCCAACTCCAAAACCCCTTCGTCATTGGCCTCCATTCTTCTTTGCCCTCCGTCTCCTCCCACTTGCTCTTCTTCAGATTCTGAGTTTGAAGATGCTAACTCCTCGCTCACCATTTGCGTGTGGAGGTCAATCATGTACTTCCTCCCAGCTTTCTCCATGGTGAGTGTGTTTCACTTCCAGTTGTGGTTCACCTTTGCCGATGTGAGCCACCCTCGTCCCAAAATAGCCTCATACCCCTTTTTCTTTAGTGGGATCACCACAGAGTTGAGTATGAAGGGCTGTATCCCAATCATCACGCATTGAGCCATGAGGGTTTCGATGGGTTTGATGCCATGCTGGTCCGCTCCCAACAAGTTGAAGGTTGGAGGCCACAACATGGGTTTCCCCAACTTTTCCCATGTCTCCTCTGGAAGTACATTTACTTCGGACACCACATCTCGACGACTGCCGGGTACCTCCCATTGTTTACAGCAAGTATCATCGGGTCAATTGTAGACCCTCTGGGGATGTCTGTATGTGTGGTATTTGGCTGTGTGGCCAAGTTCCCCAACAGTGTCATTCCCAAGTGGGGCATGGTGTGAAGGAGGTCTTGGAGCTTCACCGGTACCTCCAAATGTAACAGTTGTCTCAGAATGTTTTGTTTTGCGTCCCTCCGGCCTGAGGTAGTGGCCATTTCCCATGTTTCTTTTTGTGTCTTCATCGCCTTCTCTATTTCTTCCTTAGCCTCCCATGCCCATTGTTTTTCTGTTCGAGGGTCTGGATATGTGGTTTTCTTTGCTTGCCCTTGGGTGATGGTAAGTATTGTATTCGTGCTTCCATCTATCTCTAGCCAATTAATGCCAGATTTTGGGCAGTTGGCATCCTCGTAGTTGCCAGGACCACACCAACGGCATAGCTTCTGCGAGGTGTCGCCCTTGTCGCAGTCCTCTGCAAAGTGGCCCCATTGATTGCAAGCTCGACACTGGATCACCGACCGACCCTTGGAGTCATATTGTATTCGACTCCTTGTGTTGGTGTTGTTGTTACTACCCCTTCCGCCACCACGTTGGTTGCCTCCGTACCCAACTGATGTAGATGGTTGCTCTTGGGCAAATAACACTTGTTGATTCCTCACTTTCATGTTGTATGGGCATTCCTTGGTGGAATGGCCCATGATCTAGCAAATATCACACAATGCATTTTTGGGACATGACCCCTTCGTATGGCTGCTCTCCTTGCAGTCCGTACACCACATGTCATCTTCCCCCTTGCTTGTACCCCCTTTCATGGTCTTGAACTCCTTCATCATTCTCTCCATGTCCTTTTGGAGTGCCATGACTTTTTTCTTTGACTCGCCATCGCTGCTACTGTCATCCACATTGTCATCTTCGGCAGAGGAAGACTTGCTTCTTTTCTTCTTGGAGGTCTTATGTTCGCTCTCCAAGTCCATTGCCTGGTTATAGGCATCTTCGTATGAGGTGGGAGGCACGATCTTCATTTTCCTCCGTAGGTTCGATTTTAGGCCCTCCACAAACCATCTTTTCTTCAGGCCATCTGCTGGCTGGCTCTCCATTTTTCAGACTAACTCCTTCAGACGGCAGCTGTAGGCCCGCACAGTCTCCTTCTTGCCTTGTTTGGTACCATATATCTCAGAAACAATTTCATTGTCATCCCTCAGGAGTCAAAATTCCTTTTGGAATTCTTTCTTGAGTCCGTCCCAAGTGGTCACCGTTGTTTTGTCCACATCGGAGTACCAGTCGATGACTGCCCCTCGGAGGGTTGCCAGAAACTGTCTCATCCATTCGTCCTGGTCAGCAACTCCATTCGCGGACCAGATTGTCTGACACGTACGACAATGTCATACTGGATCTTCCTTTCCATCTTCGTGGAATTTTGGCAACTTCTCCTTGTTGGTCGCCATGTTTACTTTTTTAGATGCCGACTGTGTTTGTAGCACCAGTTGTGTTACAGGCTGGGATGGTATTGTCGACATCGATACCCTAGAATTGTTTGGTACCGTACCACTTGATGTCCCCGAACTACTGGAATTGTCCAGGCCTGGTGAGCTACTGTGATACTCGTGCCCCTCGGTCACTTCGATACTCGCGGCAGTAGTAGTATCCTGAGCCTCCCTCCGTGTGGCTTCCTCTTTTTCCTTCCTTCGGACTTCTCTTTCTTCCGTCCGTGGGGTTAAGGTTAAGGACCCGAACAAGCTCCTTGTTTCCTCTAGGCAGTCCTCATCACTTCTCCTAGCCTCCCGATCAAATACCTCTAGACCCTCACCTTCACTTACTGCCTTTGGTAGTCCTTTGGCGCGTCTTCTGTATCTCTCCGTTCACTCAGCTTGATTTTGTGTGAGTACGGCTTTTCTATCGGCTTGTTTCTCCTTGAGTTCCTTCTTTCTATTTTTATTCAATTGGTTGGGCATGAATTCTTTGCTCTCTTCTCCACAAGGCAATAATCAACACATCAATTTATTTTATTTTTCCTTCCCGAGTACGTCTAGGCAGCGGCGCCAAATGTTTACCCGTAGGGGTAACCTAGTTTACTCGTGCATAGATGTTGTACTTGTACGGAAATACAAATACCTAAGATAGATCATAATATTTATTAATCATTCGTAACTTCAGTACATTACAATAGCATCTATCCGCCTCCATCTGAAGAGAAAGTACATTGCTTATATAAAACCCGAAGGGGTGTGACCAACCGTCACCACCAATTCCCAACCATCATCCGGTAGTAACTAAGTACCATCGGCTACACATAATACAACTAACACAACATAAAGTAAGTACTACGGCTAACAAAATGTATATGTAGAATAGAAGAGGGACATATGGAGATGTAAAAGTGGAAAATATGCAGAAATAAAAGAGATGTAAATGCAGATATAGAGAAAAATGCTGATGTAAATTGTGAAGAAAAATATATGCAAACTTAAAGGAGAAGTAATTAAGAGAAGACATAGTTTGAAGGTGTGAATCAAGAAGGAAATAATGGAGAAGAAAATAATGAAGTGACTCTTTCAAAAGGTAAAAGTTATTGAGGATTGTGACTCTTCTAAAGGATGGTAATTATGGAAGATCGTGACTCTTCCAAAGGGTGGTAATTGTGGAAGGTAAGGTTGTGACCATTGCAAAGAGCACGCATGATGAAGAGGTGTGACTCTCCCCCACATTGGAAGATATAAAGGGGAGAAGGTTTCATTTGAGGAGGATATGGAAGAGAGATCAATTTGGAGAATTATATAAATTATTTTCAAAGACAACAAATGAAGAGTGGTGTCTCGATTATTATGAAAGGCGGTGACCCTATCACCAATAAAGTATAAAGGAGATTTCATTCCAAGCATTATTAATCCTCACTCATGAATCAACCCAAACAAATCCTTCATCCATCAATTATTAAACCCTCAAGAAATCAAATAAACAATCATCAATTATATTATCACTTTCAATCATCTAATCAACAATTACTCAATCATAACTCACCAATCCCTCAATCCATCAAATAAAAGGAATCCATCCAACCAATCAATCATTCATACAAATCTCAGTCATTCAACAATAATCGAATAAGCAAGAAAACTTTAAAAATGAACATTCATAATTTCATCAGCATATAAAGCAAGTCTTACCAGTGGTGGATAACATTCAGATCAAACTTGATAGAATCAGACTTATAATCATTTCAGATCTGTTTTACCCAACATTTAATAATCTTAACAATTGCTCTTGTGGTATATATTTATCTTATCCATCGTTAGTCAATATTTATCTCTTACATATATGTATATTTTGTCTCTTACATACGTATATCCACATAATTGAATGTAAATGCTAATGAAATTGTTTCAAACTTTGAAACCCCCATCCTGTATGGAAGGTAGGAGGTGTAAGAGGGAAATTATAAGATTTCTGTTATAAGATTTCTATCTAAGTAAGCCACCTTAGGGATGTCCATGTTGTCTGCCCCTGGGACCAAGTGGGCAAAGATCCACTCTTCGGCTTTAGATAGGACAAACAAGAAACTCCCCTTTACAACATTCTCTCTGACTCTACAATAATGACTACTGTCTTTAGGGGGATGAGACATAGATAGGGAAAGCAAGTACAAGCACCCCACTAAGTAGGCTACCTTACTCGATGTCCATGTTTCCTACCCACGGAGGCCAAGAGGGTGAGTGTCCACTCTTGGGCTTAGTGTGGAGATTGCTTCGGGCGGACCTGTCATGATTCTTCCTCCAAACTCTAATGTTCTTGAATGGTAACATAAATGTTTTATGAATATTATGTGTTATTATCTAGCCCTAATAGTTGGAAGTATATATATTTATATGTTCCCCTTGTTATGGTTGTAGGATCCAAATCCAGGACCATATTGTTTAAGTTGATAGTCTACTTGGTAAAGATGTAACCCTAAATTGTTGCAATTGTGATTTTAGAGAAAATTTGGAATGCAACATAACATTTTTAGAGAGAATTTTTTACTTTGACCACTTCTAAATTATGCACTTTTGGATTGTCATGTTCAAGTCTAGATTCCCAAATTTTAGTCCATATTTAGAATCCATCTCCAAGGAACAATCACTTGATCCAATTGTGTTTTTTAAATTCTATTTTGAAGTGAATTTCCAATAAAAGAAACACTTATTATGCCCAAAATGAGAGGGAAGATTGGGCATTCTAACACAAACTAGAGAGGAAAAAAGTTATAGTAAGAGGATTAAACCCTGGTTTCGTACCCAATTAAACTTTGTCCTAAACTAGGGAACCCATAAAGCAAAGAATCCCCATCCTTGATGGAATTACAAATAATAAAATTCTTAAAAAATTCTTTTGACAAGAAAATAAATAATTATATTATTTTTAAAAGAGGCTCCCAACTCTCTGTAATCTATGTATTTAGGTCCACCAAGCTTGGCCAAAAATTTGAAATTTGCAAATTGAAGTACCTTATTATTTGCAACATGGCATTGTCCCCAAAATTCATGCAATTTGAACCAAATCACATTAAACCTTATCATCCAAAGGAGGATCCTAACAAGTCTAAAAAGGTTTACAATATAACCTATCATTGTCTTAAGCAAATCTCATTATTGAGAGAAATGATATAAACCCTTGATTTCTATTTACTATCATAATGCATTTTCACATATGCTTCAACTCAATCTATTCAAGTTTTTCTTGTTGCTAATACAATTAAGAACTTCAATATCCAATTATTTAGGGTCTCATTTAAGGGTAGAATTAACATACATAAGAAGGTTTAGATCATGTTCACAATCCTACATTATATTCACAAAAGTATTTATCACAGTCATTAAAATGTCATACTCATCAAATCATGTTGAGAGATCACATCAACCAATCATGATTTTTATCCTAACAATTCTATCTAAATTGTAGAAAAAATAGTTTTTGGTAAAATGAGCACAACTTTTTCATCATATAACATTTTCAAACTTAAAAATCTAAGACTCGTGTATTCATTCAAGAGTTGACCAAACACAATAATATAAATTTCAATAGATAAGCTAAAACCTATCACTTCCTCAAGATTAGTATTCCCCATTAGACAAGTGTTATTGACAAGTTGAAGATGGGCAATTAGACCCATGCCTTCCACAATATAAAAGCCCTACCAAAATGAGAAAGAGATGCAGAGAGAGGATGTCACTGACATTGACCTCTTTCAAATAGTAAATAGTAGAGGGAGAATAATTTATAAGAAATGAAAAAGAAGGATAGATGTAGCAAGGCATGATCCATTGAATCTAGTTATCATCAAAGTCAAAGGCACATAAGATATCTCGTATAAACTCTATCACGAGCCTTTGAAAGATCAAGTTTTATGAACAGAGAACTTTTCCAGTGAATAGCTTTCTAGACAATAACAATATCAGCATGGATTCAGCATCCATGTACTAAATTGTCCCTTGTTCTTGGAAAATTATAAAAGGTAGGAACCTTTTCATCCCCACACTAATAATTTTATAAAATTTATTATAGATAGCATTTTATAGAGCTATAGGTCAGACATAAAAAAAAATTCAATTATAATCATTCGTAGGAATCAAGACCAAAAAGGAATTTTTTAAGTACTATATGTATACCAGCACTGCCCCCATTGTCATTCCACCACTGTCCTCTTGCGGTCCCCAATTTTGGACCGTTGGACCCCTGTCCTTGAAACCCATCCCAGCATCCCCATGTACCCTTATCAAGAAACTCTGTTAAACTATGGAAAAAATCTTATACTTTTGGTTTGCTGTTTCTTTTCTACAAAATATTTTTGCTTGCTATGTATGATTAACTAAATAACAATAACAATTCTATGAAAATGGGGCCATTGAGGAAGGAATTATTTTAAGGGAGCATGATTTGAGGAATACAATTTAAAATATTGTCTCTTATCAACAAAGAAATTATTGGAAGCTTTGAACAAACTCACACAAATGAAAAACGACTTCTAATATTGTGTGAAAAATGACTTCTAATAGAATATCTTAGATGGATTCAACCTTGGACCCATCATTTCTTTAGATCTCCTTGAAAGCACAAGATGTTTCTCTGCCACAGTACAGTGGTGAAAAAGAGAGAAAATAACCATTTAGCACAAAATATTTTGTCCATACGATTTCCTGATCTTGAAACTCATTTTTTTATTATTTTAGAGCTTAGAATATTGATTTAAGAGATCCCTACTTTAGCTTTGTTCTTGAATAAAACATTGGATCCCCACTAACTTATTCCTTTTTCTTTGCAAAATATTAATAGATAATGAAATTTTTAGTTCATTTAATTTTTATTTGGCAAAACATAGTTTGTAAAACAAATTATACAAAGTCATTCCATCATGAGGTTTAAATTCCTGCCACCAAAATCTAATATTTTCTTTTAAGTCATCCCCAACTGTTTGGTCTCATCATGATCAATTTTATCTTACCTATTCTGTTTTTTTATTGCTAACAAAAGTTGGTTTTATAAGAGGGAATAGCTATAAACCATTTTTCAGGGAAGAGCAACGGTATCCTTTACTATATGCCGGGAATGGAGGCAAGGTGACATACAAATTTCTTTCAGATATCCATAATTAGAGGTTTTAGTTTATTTAATGGATTTTAGAGAACAATATGATATTTCTGGAATCAATGGTGATGAAAAGAAATGACAAATTGATTTAAAAAATGGTAAAATTTGAAAAAAAACGAGTGACATATTGCTTGCCCTTTATAAAAAGAAATGACAATTTGATTCAAAAAAATAATAATAAGATCTATGAAAACGAGTGACATATTTGCTTGCCCTTTATAACCGTCTAAAAACTTTTTGAACTCACTGTGTATATTCTTTCTGAACCATAATTATGGATTTTTATGTATGTATTCCTCAGACAATGTTATCCAGATTCTTTGCATCCAGAAAAAGTTGAAGGAAAGATAGTGCTTTGTGACGAAAGAGATGATGATTCAGCATTGGTGTCAGCTGGAGGTGCTGGTGTCATACTTAGTTGGGATTATATTGATGAAAACACCGAGGTAGCAAAAGAGTATGTTCTTCTGTAACACTGTTATCAACTGCAGAAGCAAACAAGATAAAGTCCGAAATCAATTCCACAAGGTAATTGACGTAACCACCTTAAACAATTTTGAACAAGGATAAGTCTTTAATGCAACCAAAAGAACTTAACATATCCCTAAAAACTACCAAAACTTAACATGTTAACCCATGAATTGAACTGTGATACTCTGAAATAAGTTTTTTGGAAGCAATAAGATAATAATCATGCTGGTATAGACAATCTGAATAAAGTCTACCAATTTCTAACCTTATCAGTCTCTTTTTGAAATTTTGATAAAATTCTAAACAGACTTACAAGAGATTGGCTATTGCATATTAAGTTTTTGTTACAATAATTAACCTAATTTCTTCATTTGAATTTTGAATCGTTTCTGTATTCTGTTGCAGCTCACCTCTTGCAAAATTTTTGAGAACTGTTATACTCCCAATGGTGCAGTTGCACCTATAGTGGCTTATTTCTCATCCAGAGGTCCAAGTCCAATTATAAAAAGTTTACTCAAGGTGACATTCTTTGAACCCAAACTACAAATTGAAAGCCCATTTTATGGATTGTGTGATTGCATTAACTGATTTCATTTTACTGCTACAAGCCTGACATCACTGCCCTTGGAGTGAATATCATGACTGCTTGGCCCATGTTTTTGATGCAGTCGAGGAGAAATCCCCAAAGGAGATGTCCAACCTTGCAGCCTAGGTCAAAACAGCGGAAATAACAAAGAAACACAGTGCTAGGAATTCAAACACAACAGTTTTTATTGTCTTCAACAAGAAATTACATCAAATTTACTTCAAACATGTCGGGTTGTAAGGCCTTCCCGATTACGGCCAAACACAAAATCACTCTCAGATCATAGTTCTGATCTGCCACATTTCATCTCTATCATCCCTCAGGATGCTACTCTTTTTTCCTCCTGCTACCTCAACCCATACAACACATTACTTTTATACACAGCCACCAACAAGTCGGCCTAACAAACAATTACATAACCCAAGACAAACGTATTAGACCAAGTTGGCCTAAACCCTTAATAAATACCACATTTAATTATTTCACAAGGACCTATCCAACAACCAAGTCAGCCACATATAGATCCTTCTAGGACATCACGCCATCCAACCCCAATGGTTAGAAACACCAATCGCAACCTCCAACAATCAACCAGTAACCCAACTGAACCAGTGCCATGAAGAACAACAACAAACCGAAACAGAATCAACAAGTTCTCGCAAACCACGCCACCTTGAGAAGCGCGATCATAGACTTCAACTCCACAAACAACAATGAACAAACCCTTTTCATTGCTCCTACCAAACATCTCCATGGTTACCAAACATCTCCATGGATCAACCAATCACAGAATCTCAAAAAACTGTCTGAAACCAGAAACATCCTCTCAAACCCTGTCACAGAATCCTCTATAACGCAAGCATGGTAACTCCAAATGAGTTGCGATCATAGGAAAAGCTTCCCAATGAACCCATGAACACCATATTACGACTGCACCCACTAAAGATCCCAAGAACTCCACCGAGACAGTAATCACCCAACCAGTGACCAAGAACAGAAAAAAAAACACAAAACTGGTAACAAAGGTTCACTAGTAAACAAATATTTTAGGATGATGCAAGATTGCCAACTGCCCTAGGATGCTCCTGCATCAGACAACCCAGGTAAAAAAATATGTTCCATGAGAGGAAATCATGAACATTTGATGGGATTCAGAACATATATCCCATACTTATTCCTGATCCACTCATCCTCTTGTCCTACAACCATCACTGTCTTTCCTCTGTCCACTTTTTGATTTTGCAAGTTCACTTGTCCTACACTCTTCTCAGATTTCCTATTTGCAACCGATAGGAGCTGACCTCTACTATCCTCTTTCTACCTTTTATTGCAATCCTTTAGCTACCTTTGCTTACCATTAGTACTTCTCTGAGCCACATCATCACCAAACAGACTAATGAGATTCTTCTTCAATTCAGCACCATATGTATCTTTTTGCCCAACACTTACAAGTGTTAGCATCTGTTGCACCACCTTAGCCAAAAATGTCATCTGCCTTTTAATCTCTGCAAGTTCCTCAAAGATGTTACTCTTCTTAACTCTCACTTTCAGATCTTCCTTCATTCCACTCATAGGAATAGGCTCTTCAACTCTTAGCTTCTCATGTCTGCCAATGTCAATCAGAAAACATCTGACAACTCCACATCTTCCAACTCCTTTTTCTTGCAAAGGTATTAGTTTATGCTCGTATCCTCCCTTCCTTACCACATAGGTATTAGCATGACCATCAAACACAACATGCCTATCAAACTGCCAAGGTCTCCCAAGTAATAGATGACAAGCATCCATAAGCAACACATCACATAATATCTCATCATAATAAGCCCCAATCTTAAAACTAACTAGGCATTTCTCTTCAATCCTAGCCTTAGATACATCTTGTAACCAACTAATCAGATAAGGAGTGTGATGTCCCCGAATTAGCAGGTTCTGGGAACCTGAATATGGTTAACTCACCAGCGCGACCCTCGTGAGTTGACAGTTTGTTTTG
This sequence comes from Thuja plicata, assembly GCA_018584345.1. Classification (NCBI taxonomy): domain Eukaryota; kingdom Viridiplantae; phylum Streptophyta; class Pinopsida; order Cupressales; family Cupressaceae; genus Thuja; species Thuja plicata. Next base: position 1,284,376 of record MU226183.1, on the reverse strand, counting down.
AGGGTCTCAACGTTCAGATTCTATTTCTGGACTTACTATTTATAGTAAGTCAGTTGGAGGCCAGTTACTATTTCTGGCAGTGCAGTTGAAGACCAGGTTGATCAGCTATTTTTACAGTGGAGGCAGGAATCATCATCAGAAGCATAATTAATATTAATTAATGAAAATATGTTATTAATTAATAAATTGACTATAGTATTATAATAATAATAACTTATTATTATAATGCTTTTAGAAGTTGACATTTTGAAGACTGGTTACCTGGAATTGGTTTTTAGAAACTCTTGCATTCAAGGAGTTATATATTCGGGCTTATTTGTGAAGTTGATCATCGATTATTTTTTATAAAAACTTGGTCTCGAGAATTGTTCTCATTTTTCTGAGCCCTTGGTGATTTAAAAGGGTCAAATTGGTTCTGGAAGACTGATTCTTCTTTGGACTGATATTCAATTGATTGCTGTTGTATAATCAATTGTTCTTTTCTTCTTACTGTTCGACTGTGGTTAGAGGGAAGAGAAGTTATCGTATTCTGGCAGGCACACTAAGGGTGCAAAATCATTCTGGGAATTACAGACTTGGACATAGTAATTCACAATCCAATTCGCAAGGGATGTAGCAAGTGATGGTTGGGTCACAATCTAAACTGAAGACGCCATTAGCTGAGGCCATATGAATTATATGCTAGCCACAATTCATAGTCAAGCCACCATTGGTAGGAATGCATGCTGAAATCTATAGTACAGGCCGCGTTAGGAGCTAAGGAGGCCGTGTCCACAAGTTTGCAGGCCGCGTGAGGTGAGCTGGGTGAATTCCCGCAAAGAGCACTTATTTGCAATAAACTGAGCCCATTGGGCAAGAGGCCATGCCCCATTACATCTGCACACGACAAGCAGGGATCACGACTTGCAATTGTAAGCCGCTAATATCAGTAAGCCAGCTGTGTGGATAAATAAAGGCAAACGCCATTCTAATCTGTTGCTGGTGGAGTCACATCCACGCGTGGAAGACAGCAGGTGTGAGCCGTATCATCATTCCAACCATGTCATAAAAGATACCAGGTTCTTTACTTTATTATTGCAAATAAAATAAGTAATGAATGTAGTTTTTTTTCAAATTCCTTCTAGATTGAATCAAGTTGATAGCTGAATGTATGAGCATTGCTCATTTTGAAATTATTTTAATAAATACAAGGAGGGATTTCTGGTAGTCATATTTCAAATTTGAAGAGAAATATCGGTTAGGTCTAGTAGAGAAAACTCAGGCTCTTCACAGTGGTATTAGAGCCGGTTTCCTGCCAGCCTGCAGGGAAATTGGGTCCAGTAAAATTTTATTATTTGGGGAATTAATTATGGCAGACGACAGGAGATTCATTGCTGGTAGACATTATTACAAGTGAGGCAATTCGCCTCCACCAAATGTGGACGATGTAGATATCCAATTTGGTACGGTGCTAGGTGGGAATAATAATGCAGGTGGATCAGCAGGCTGAGCCAAGCCCACTGAGGCAGATATAGACAGAGAGGCTAGGGAAACCTTCAGGAACTTAGCCGCAGGCCAGCATCATGTAGTTGATGTATTACATGAGCTTTCTAACACTTTGAGATGGTTCACTCTTCCTAGAGGTCAGAGCAGGGAGAGATCACGTGATGCTTCTGTCGCATCACATTGGTCACAGGTTGATGACTGGCACAGAGAGTATGAGCCTCGGACCCCGAGACATGATAGAGCTGACAAGAAAGGTGATAGGAGAGATCCATTCAGGCCCCAAGGGCCCAGATTTATGAGGCCAGAGACTGACACCGCCAGTGTTGATGATGAGAGTGCCCCTTTTGTTGATGACATAGTCTCACACTATGCCGAATGGGATGCCCTTCCTCCAGCCTTGAAACAAAACTTGAATTTTGACCGTTACCTGACTCAGAAATGAGAACATACTAGGGGAAGACCTGCACAGGATAGGCACAGGATGGGAAATAATGATCTGAGACAGGTGGCTAGCAAGATGACGCTAGCACACTTTGACGGCAGCGGTAGGGTCATTGCTAGGGCTTGGATCCACAAGCTTGATACCTACCTTGCCTTGCGTCCGATGACTGAAATGGATGCTATTAGATTTGCAGTTCTACACTTGGATGGATCTGCACAGGACTGGTGGTACCATGGACTTAGGTCATTACACCATGATCAGATCAATGCCTACCAGGAGTTTGTGGATAGATTGATTGAGCGCTTCGACATGAAAGACCCCGAGGTCTATTTTAGGGAGTTGGCTCAGTTACGACAGACGACCAACCTAGAGGCTTAAATCAATGAGTTTCAGCGCATTTCAATGATGGTGTATGACATATCAGAGCGAAGGAGGGTTATGCTATTCCTTGAGGGACTAGTTGAACCACTACGAGGATGGGTTAAATCCCTAGATCCCCCATCACTGCATGAAGCCATGAAGAAGGCTAGAGATCTCGAGGCTTCTGCACCCAAGAGATAGTTTGCTGCAAGGCCTTCCAGACCACCTTATGATAGGACAACCCCAAGAAGGGAAGAAAAATCAGACTCTAAATGTCCTATGGCAGCACCCTTAGATCAAGAAACACTCAACGATTTGAGGAGAAAGAAACTTTGTTTCTACTGTCGGGGGCCGTATGATGTTACTCATAATTGTCCTATGAAACCTCAGGGTAAGCACAGGATGATGGAGTGGTTTTATGATGATGAGGATGTTCCTGATTACACAAAGGAGTTGACTGATGAGGGACAAGGCATTCAGGGAACAGAGGGGTACACAGAGGAGGAGGGTGATACATCACACCTCAAGGTGGCATATCTTTCTAGTATGAGGAAAGAGGGAGACTTCAGATTACATGGTCTACCGGCTGGACAGAGAGTGATTTCTCTTTTCGATACTGAAGCCACTCATAATTTTATTGACTCTCGTTTGGTGACTCGCAGAGGTATCCAGACAGAGGAGTTCCCAGGATTGAGAGTACAGGTAGCAGATGGTTACACTCTGAAGTGTAACACGATGGTGACTGATTTACCAGTCAAACTAGGAACTTATGCCTTCAAGGCAGATTTCTACATAGTGGATATGGGTGGTATAGATTTGGTTTTAGGGATGGCATGGTTACATACCATTAAGGACATCTACATCAGTACAGAGAAGATGGAGATAAGGTTTATCTCAGAGGGGAGACCACAGGTTCTTAAGGCCATCAGAGAGGAGGGGCTCAAGCAGATTTCATTCAGGCGAATGCAATGTTTAGTACGTCATGAGGATGAGGTGGATTGGGGAGTAGAGTGTAGGCTGATGCCATCATTAGACCATGCAGATAAATTCACATATCACCCAGACATTCAGCAATTGAGGACTAAACATGATAAGGTGCTTAGAGACTTACTTACGGGTAGACCTCCAGTTAGGGGAACTGAGCACATTATAGAGTTGGAGGAGGGCACCAAGCCCGTTATGATCACCCCATATAGGCATCCAAAATGGCTAAAAGATGAGATCAAAAAGACAATACAGGAGTTACTCGAGATGGGGCACATTAGGCTGAGTAAAGCCCCTTTTGCTTCTTCAGTTGTTCTAGTGAAGAAGAAAGACGACACCTTGCACATGTGTATTGACTATCGGATGCTAAATAAGAGAACTATTAAGAACCGATACCCCATTCCACAGATTGATGAGTTGATTGATGAGCTGCATGGAGCATAGTGTTTCTCGAAGATTGATTTGAGATTTGGGTATCATCAGATCAGAGTTCGGGAACAAGATATAGAAAAAATAGCCTTCAGATGTCACTGTGGGCACTTTGAGTTCCTTGTCATGCCCTTCGGTTTGACGAACGCACCGGCTACCTTTCAGTCCACGATGAACAGGGTATTCCACAGCCAACTAAGAAGATTTGTACTGGTTTTTTTTTATGACATCCTAGTCTACAGCAAGACTTGGGATGACCATGTGGCACATCTGGACACAATACTGAGTATATTAGAGAGGGATTCCTTATATGCCAAGGAATCTAAGTGTGCATTGGGAATGACGGAGATTCTCTATTTGGGACACATCATTAGTGCAGAGGGTGTGCGTATGGATCCTGATAAGGTCCGCGCCATTATAGATTGGCCCACGCCAGAGACCCTGACACAAGTCAGGGGGTTCATTGGATTATGTGCTTTCTACCGCAGATTTGTGGCGGGGTTTTCTAGACATGCTGCCCCCCTTACAGACTTTACATGTAAGGGTGCTTTTCAGTGGACCACTCAGGCACAGGAGTGCTTTGAGAGGTTCAAGGTTATTATGACTACTTGTCCGGTCTTGGCACTGCCAGATTTTTTGAGACCCTTTGATTTACACTGCGACGCTTCAAGAGAGGGTATAGGAGCAGTATTATCCCAGGATCATCATCCCATTATTTTTGAGAGTCAAAAACTACGTGGTCTTGAGAGGGCATTCAGTGTGTACGATAAGGAAATGTTGGCCATTATGCATGCTTTGGCAAAATTCAGACAGTACTTGGTAGGAAGTAAATTCTACATCAAAACCGACCATAATAGTCTGAAACATTTTCTTGGGCAACGAGATCTTAATGAGAGGTAGCAAAAATGGGTGAGTAAGTTGCAATCATATGACTTTTATATTACTTATGTCAAAGGAACCCAGAATGTGGTGGCCGATGCTCTGTCCCGGAGACCCCACCTTTGTTCACTTACCGAGGTTTCTAAAGCTTGGAGACATTTGATTCTAGCTGAGTACGCCAGGGATACATGGGCAACATGCATTATTGATGGCAGTATCCAGGATGACCGATATTCCCTAATGGATGAGTTGATCATTTATAAGGGAAGGATTTTTCTTGTGGCAGGATCAAGAGTTCATGAGATTGTATTCCGGGCTTTCCATGACACACCTATGGCGGGTCATCCAGGTTTCTTTAAAACCTAAAAGTAGATTCAGGAGAGGTTTACCTGGAAGGGATTGAAGGGAGATGTTCAGCGATATGTTCACAAATGCTCTGTTTGTCAGCAGAACAAACAAGAGCACACTTACCCCGCCGGATTGTTACAACCACTTCCCATTCCTGAGCGGAAATGGGAAAGTATTTCGATGGAATTCATTGTGGGGCTACCCAAAGCCCAAGGATGGGATTGCATTTTTGTGGTGGTGGATAGGCTCACGAAGTATGTACATTTTTTTCCTATCACCACTACTTATTCCGCAGTACAGCTGGCCGAGTTATTCTTTCAGGAGGTGTTCAGGATGCACGGCTTACCTTGAAACATTGTGAGTGACCGAGATATTCGATTTATGAGCCACTTCTGGTAGGAGATCTTTAGGTTATGTGGTACAAAGTTGACACCGAGTACCAGTTATCATCCGCAGACCGACGGCCAGACTGAGATTGCCAATAAGTGGGTGGAAGGCTATCTGCGGAATTACGTTTCATCACAGCAGAAGGCTTGGGTTAAGTGGACCCATATGTGCGAGTATTGTTATAAATCCACATTTCACATGAGCATACAGATGTCCCCTTTTCGTGCCTTGTATGGCTATGATCCCCCAACTTTTGTGGATTTATTATGCAGTGACAGCAGGGTGCTCAGTGCAGGAGAGTTATTGCAGGACAGCCAGGACATTATGAGGGCATTGAGGGACAATATACAGAGAGCCCAAAATGTACAGAAATAGTATGCGGATCAGAAGAGGACAGCTCATTCTTTTGAGGTTGGGGACATGGTTTATCTTATGCTGCAGCCTTATAGGTAGTCTTCTATCAAGAAGAATGGAGCTGAAAAGCTCAAACCGCGGTACTATGGGCCATTCCGGGTGGTTCAACGAGTCAGAGAGGTGGCTTATGAGCTGGAATTACCTGAGGACAGCAGAGTGCACAATGTGTTTCATGTTTCACGCCTCAAGGAGGCCTTAGGCCGAACTGTGATTCATTCTGCTAAATTACCACCCCTGGTTGATGAGGGGGAATTGGAATTGATACCAGAGGCCATTTTGGATATCCGCGAGAGACAGCTGCATCGGAGAACTATTCGGGAGTACTTAGTCAAGTGGTAGTCAAGTGGCAGGGGTTACTAGACGAGGATGCCACTTGGGAGGCCGAGGATATTATGCAATACCCTGGATTGCGATTGCTTGAGGACAAGCAATTTCAGGGAGGGCGGACTGTGATGTCCTTGAATTAGTAGGTTCTGGGAACCTGAATATGGTTAACTCACCAACGTGACCCTCGTGAGTTGACAGTTTGTTTTGAGGGTCTCAGCGTTCAGATTCTATTTATGGACTTACTATTTATAGTAAGTTAGTTGGAGGCTAGTTACTATTTCTGGCAGTGTAGTTGAAGACCATTTTGATCAGCTATTTTTATAATGGATGCAGGAATCGTCATCATAAGCATAATTAATATTAATTAATGACAATATGTTATTAATTAATAAATTGACTATAGTATTATAATAATAATAACTTATTATTATAATGCTTTTAGAAGTTGATGTTTTGAAGATTGGTTAACTGGAATTGGTTTTTAGAAACTCTTGCATTCAAGGAGTTATATATTCGGGCTTATTTGTGAAGTTGATCATCGATTATTTTTTATAAAAACTTGGTCTCGAGAATTGTTCTCATTTTTCTGAGCCCTTGCTGATTTAAAAGGGTCAAATTGGTTCTGGAAGACTGATTCTTCTTTGGACTGATATTCAATTGATTGCTATTGTATAATCAATTGTTCTTTTCTTCTTACTGTTTGACTGTGGTTAAAGGGAAGAGAAGTTATCGTATTCTGGCAGGCACACTGAGGGTGCAAGATCATTCTGGGAATTACAGACTTGGACATAGTAATTCACAATCCAATTCGCAAGGGATGTAGCAAGTGACGATTGGGTCACGATCTGAACTGAATACGCCATTAGTTGAGGCCGTTTGAATTATATGTTGGCCGCAATTCACAGTCAAGCCACCATTGGTAGGAATGCAGGCCAAAATCTATAGTACAGGCCGCGTTAGGAGTTAAGGAGGCCGTGTCCACAAGTTTGCAGGCCGCGTGAGGTGAGCTGGGTGAAATCCCGCAAAGAGAACTTATTTGCAATAAACTGAGCCCATTGGGCAAGAGGCCACGCCCCATTACATCCGCAAACGACAAGAAGGGATCACGACTTGCAATTGTAAGCCGCTAATATTAGTAAGCCAACCGCATGGATAAATAAAGGCAGTCGCCATTCTAATCTGTTGCTAGTGGAGTCACATCCACGCATGGAAGACAGCAGGTGTGAGCCGTATCATCATTCCAGCCATGTCATAAAAGATACCAGGTTCTTTACTTTATTATTGCAAATAAAATAAGTAATCAATGTAGTTTTTTTTCAAATTCCTTCTAGATTGAATTAAGTTGACAGCTGAATGTATGAGCATTGCTCATTTTGAAATTATTTTAATAAATACAAGGAGGGATTTCTGGTAGTCATATTTCAAATTTGAAGAGAAATATCAGTTAAGTCCAGTAGAGCAAACTCAGGCTCTTCACAAGGAGTAGGGTGTTTCCTCCTCTCCAACTTGAATTTACTAACCATTTCTTCTGAAACAAAGTTATCAGAACTGCCACCATCAATAATTAACATTACATACCATTTCCTTACACTTACATCTAGTTCTGAATAAATTCGTTCTTTGCACCGGTTCATTAATACACACAGCAACTCTTCTATTGAGAAGAACTTCACCTTCTTCAGCAACATTCATTGTACTTTCCTCTGAAGGCAATGTAACCCCTCTATCCAAATGGGCAACCCTCTTTTTAGGACACTAAAAATCCCTATGACCTTTCTCACCACACTGAAAATAAGTGCCCATAAATTAACCTCTCCCTCTTCCTCTTTGTCCACCATTGTAATCCTTAGTGGTTCTACTACTACTAGATCCTTCATCAGTCTTCTTAGGATTCTCCACCACATTACCCCCAACAATCAGTTCACCAGTCTTATCACCCCGGTTCTTGTTATTTTGTCTACCTTCGAAGCTCTTGTTCAGCTTCTCTTCAACCCTCAATGCCATTTGATAAGCATCTCCTATTGTTGTCATACGAACCGAAAGTAGCTCCTCTTGAATACTAGGTCTTAGGCCATAGATATACATAGAAACCTTTTCCTTATCAGCCTCAAAATGACCATTCCTAATCATGATCCTATAGAATTCTTCAGTATACTCCTGTACCGATTTTTTAGTCTGTTTCAAGCCTTGCATCTTCTTGAACATTTCCAATTCATAATCTACTGGAATAAATTGTCTCTTCAACTTTTCAACCATCTTATCCCACTTAGAAATATTTTATTTTCCCTTCTTATTTCTTTCCATTTAAAATTCTCTCCACCATATACTTGCATGACCTTTTAGCTTTGTTTTTGTAAATCAAACTCGATCAGGATCTTCCACCTCCTCATACTCGAAGTATTCCTGCATCTCATTAGTCCAATCAATCAATTCCTCTAGTCTGAGGCTACTAGCAAATGTAGAAACTTCAACTTTAGGTCTCTTCCCAATCTTAGACATAGCTTTCAGAAAGCTGGATCTCTGGCTTCTTCTATGGCTTCTTCAAAGTGTTCTTCTTCCTCAAACTCTTCATCACCATCTTGACCAACCGTTGATGTAGTTCTTCTTCGCAACTCATCTTGTAAAGCTTGCACTTGCCTCTACAAAGACCTAAAACCTTCATCGGTGACTCCTCAAACTCTTCTCAAAGGCATCTTCAGTCCAGCAAATTTTGAATGAAATCCTCTACAATTGCAGGTCAGATCCACACTCTTCCACCCACAACAGACCAAATCAAGATGTCTCCACCGTGGAATCCGATCTACACTCCAACTATTGAAAACCTTGCTCTAATACCACTTGATGCAGTCAAGGAAGGAGAAATCCCCAAAGGAGATGTCCAACCTTGCAGCCTGAGTCAACACAGCGGAAATAACAAAGAAACACAGTGCTAGGAATTCAAACACAACATTTTTTATTGTCTTCAACAAGAAATTACATCAAATTTACTTTAAACATGTCGGGGTGTAATGCTTTCCTGGTTGCAGCCAAATAAAAAATCACTCTCAGATCATAGTTCAATCTTCCACCTTTCAGCTCTATCATCCCTCAGGATGCTACCCTTTTTTCCTCCTAATACCTCAACCCATACAACACATTACTTTTATACAAAGCCACCAACAGGTCAGCCTAACAAACAATTACATAACCCAAGACAAACGTATTAGACCAAGTCGACCTAAATCTGCAATAAATACCACATTTAATTATTTCACAAGGACCCATCCAACAATCAAGTTGGCCACATATAGATCCTTCTAGGAAATCACGCCATCCAACCCCAACAGTCAGAAACACCAATCGCAACCTTCAACAATCAACCGGTAACCCAACTAAACCAGTGTCATGAAGAACAACAACAAACTGAAAGAGGATCAATAGGTTCTCACAAACCACACCACCTCGAGAAGCGTGATCATAGACTTTGACTCCATGAACAACAATGAACAAACCCTTTTCATCGCTCCTGCCAAACATCTCCATGGACTGACCAATCACAGAATCTCAAAAAACTACCTAGAACTAGAAACTTCCTCTCAAACCCTGTCATTGAATCCTCCATAACGCAAGCACGGTAACTCCAAACGAGTTGTGATCATAGGAAAAGCTTCCCAATGAACCCATGAACACCATATCACAAACACACCCACTCAAGACCCCAAGAACTCTATCGAGACAGTAATCACCCAACCAGTGACCAGGAACACAAAACTGGTAACAAAGGTCCACCAGTAAACAAATGTTTTAGGATGATGTTGTGTGCATAAATGTTGTCACACTTCTATGAATCATTCCATTCAAGGTTGCTCAAGAATGAGGCCTCAAATATATATCCATAGCTCTCTAGTCATGGATGTGTAAAAATGTAAAATGAAGGCCCTCAGATTGACCTAGTTGTGTCTATTGCAAATACACCATGAAACGAGAGATTCGAATGCATGAAAATGAAATCCAATCTAAATGATAACAATGCATATTAGTCTATGAAAGGAAATATGAATGCAAATCTAATCTATGGAAATAAACATGATTCTAATATATATGAGGAGCCATGAATGCAAGAATAAAGAAAACAAGAAGAGAGCTTGAGTGCTCAAATTCTCCTCCAAAATTGCTCTCCACACCTGCAACATAACAATACTATGAAAATCTAATATGAAAATGAGAAGGAGAGGTCTCCTTTTAAAGGAAAGTGAACGATTGAGATTAAGAGGCAAAAATCAAAGGCTACAATTAAGAGGCAAAAACCCACCACTTAGAAAGATATGAGGAAAAAGGGATTTTATTTACTTTTTCATTTAATTTATTTCCTTTTTCATCAATTAAAGTGCTTTAAGTGGGGATTTTTATTTATTTAATTAAAAGAGGGGTTTTCTTTCAACTAAATAAATTA
>MU226183.1:1255637-1273839 GCA_018584345.1 Thuja plicata | reverse complement strand
CAATTAAAGTGCTTTAAGTGGGGATTTTTATTTATTTAATTAAAAGAGGGGTTTTCTTTCAACTAAATAAATTAGAAGAATTTTATTTAATTAAATGGGGGAAATTGAATTTAATTAAATAAGAGAATTTTTATTTAATTAAAAGGGAGGTTAAATCTTTTAATTAAATAAGAGGAATTTTATTTAATTAAAAGGGAGATTAAATCTTTTAATTAAATAAAAATGATCAAACCTTAGGAAATAATGAAATAATTGAATTAATTACAATTTGATCAAGGAAATTGATTTGAATTGAAAATGTTTCAAAGCATTGATTCAGAAATTTGATAAATTGATAAAATAATAAATGGGGCCCAAAGTCTAGGCGACCATTTTAGGGTGCATATAGATGCAAGATTGCCAACTGCCCTAGGATGCTCCTGCATCAGTTTTCACAACTCATAAGTGACTCAGTGGATACAAGGTTTGTGGATTTTAACATAATTTCTGGAACTTCCATGGCCTGTCCTCATGCCACAGCAGCTGCAACCTATGTCAAGTCCTTTCATCCTGATTGGTCTCTGCTGCTATTAAGTCAGCTCTCATGACCACATGTATCATATGACTTTTAAAAAAATAAAATTTGTAGTAACAATCATAGAACATGCTACACCTAGTTGATTTGATAAATAAGGGATTATAGAGAAATCTCAGCCCTAGAGAGATCTAGCTACAATTTTCCTAGTTAGAGTTTTCAGTAGTCTAAGTGTTAGAGATCCATAGTCAATTTTCCTAGTTAGAGTTTTTAGTAGTCTAAGTCTTAGAGATCTATAGTCCAAAGGATTTGGAGCAAAGCTGTGGGGAATGATGAATTCCATATTGTAACCAAGCTTTGAGTCTAAAATTTTGTTGGGTTTCATTCACTAGCTATGAGGACAGATGGATATAGGATTCTAAGAGTTACAAAAGTAGAGTTCATAGTGTTGGAACGTGTCCAACGTCTCTTCTAGAGATTTGTGACATGGTTTAACAGTTTGTTGTAAGATTCTTAACTGGAATGGTAGTGATTTTCTGAAAGATACATCTTTTAGAAAACATGGCTACCTCAACTCCCTATACAATTCAAGTAGTAATGGCAGAATGCTCTGAAATGAACAATTCTTGAGCTTGTCAAGGTTTTGCTTTTAGGACGGTTAAAAAAATAAGGAAATCTGATTTCTTTGGGGATGGAACCAAAATAGCACAAGAACGATATTTAAGAATCAAGCAAGCCATTTATGGTCATATTACAGATGTATGCCACGGACTACTACAATGTAGATTCTACAATCACTAATAGCTTCTTATCTTCTTTCAAATGCTCATCAAAGTTATTATTTTGTATCTTTTCTTCATGCTATAATTTGGTTTATTTATATAAGGAAGCCTAGGGTTTTAATCTTGTCATTCATTGTACTATGGACTACAAAACATGATTTGTAATGTTAATTATTCAGTCATGTGTGAAAATTTATCTGGAAGCCTATTTATTTTTAACCCTCAATATGTTTTGCAGCTCATCCTTAGAATGATAAGCTCGATGGGAATGAAGATGCAGAATTTAGATATGGCTTGTGTATGATGCAGATGTGAATGATTACATCAACATGATGTGCATCCAAGGTTTCAACACTACAACATTACGCTTAGCGACAGGAGACAATAGTGTCTGCTCCTCCAATGTAACTGAAAGCAAAGTTAGCGGGAGTGGGGCAACTCAACTATCCTTCCATGATGGTTCTCGATAAGGGAAACACATCATATTCTGTTAAATTTCCCAGAACAGTGACTAATGTAGGCCCTGTAGATTGTACATACCAGTATGAGATAATTGAACCCTCGAGAGTGGATGTGGAGGTAACACCAGATACCCTGTCTTTCACCTCCCTCGATCAAAAGTGTCTTTTACTGTGAAAGTTAGCGGTGGAATTCTACCTGTGGAAACCATTCTGGCAGGTGCATTAACATGGAACTGTGACGACTACAGTGACATGAAGGCCAACTGCCAATTGTTGTATATCCACCTTATGTTAGGAAGAGGGTATTTTAGTTTGATTATCCTTTCTATTAATGTTTTATTGTCATTCATTTTGATGATGGGTCACTCCTTAATAGGTCACTTCTTTCACAGACATTATTATCATTTATCTCTTTCTTTTTTCTTTCTTCCACGTCTAATTTATCTTACTTTTGTCTTAAGTATTGTTGAGTTGGGGTTCATGAAAGGACAAGCTGAGGTGAGACTAGTCTTTAAGGATATACGCAATAGCCCGCAAACCGCATGCATCGGGTAAACCTAGGCCTCGAAGTCAAATCCGAGAACAATGGGGAGCAAACTCATGGCCCAAGCCAACTCCACTACCTGTGTGAGCTTACATTATTATCATTCATCTTGATCTTGGATCACAAAGAGTGAGACCAAGCTTACATTCAATTTATATGGAGTTTATTTTGTGCAAAAATATCTTCTTCCAACAATTTATGATTGCATCAACATAAAAATCTTCAATTTGACTTGCTTGTAGATACTTTCTCATTTTTTATTGTATAATAGTTTTAATTGGAAATGCTTCATTTTCATTTATATTAATAAAAACATATCGATAGACTATAAATAAAAGTCTACAAAATGTTGTTGGTTAGTATATATTGTCTATCAAAATTTAAGTGAACATAATAAAAATTTAGGCACCATTAAACTACAATTCAAGTAAGAAAACATAATTATACTGACGAGAGGATGTGAAAGGTCATCATTGGGGCAGGGATCAACCCACTAAAGGGGTTGGTGAATAACCACCAAAACTGAAACAAATGATAGAGAAGGATTAGAAACCAAAAATTACCATCCAACTAAGCACATGTCATTGCATCTATTAAGAGATTATGTGGATAATCCTCAAGCTGGGATTTAATTCACTTAGAGAGCCCTTTTAAAGGAAGATTAGGAGTTACCCATCCATCATTAGAGTCATGGACAAAAAAAGGCATAAGCGACAAAGTTACATTAGTGCTAGTGTATATACTACCCTCAATAGGAGAGGGCCAACTAGAAGTCCTAGCACTCTCGCCACGTGATGGAGAAGACTAGCTCCTCCATTAGGGTGGATTCAAGAAATGGATTTAATTGTGAGATTGACTCCCTTGTATATAAAATGCAACTCATAGTGCAAGGCATAATCGCCCAATGATTGAGAAGACCTTAGAGTTGTTGAGAACTCCAATGGTGCCTTCTCAACTTCTGTCATTGTCTAAACCTAAAAATAAACTAGACGTGAGAACATGATCTTTCTCATTAAGAGAAAACCAAGTAGCAATATCATATGCATTAGTGGTAGCATTAGTTCTTGACTTTTAAAGATGAAAAAGAAATGAATATTTAAAAGTTTCATTCACAACAACGTATGTAGGCCATAAGGTCAAGGCAAAAAGCCTTCATTGCAACGCTTTTGCCTTTTGATTGCAACAACACATTAGGCTGGCCCCCCACCCACTACAATACGGGAGGTTCATGCCAACTATATAAATGTGTCGGGCCCTTCCTTTCTTAATGCTATTAGTGGGTACTATCAGGTAGGGTTCTATTATAGGTGATACACTTCATATGTATAGAAGCCTTTTATCTAAAGATGAGTCTCAATAAACTTGACACCCAAAGGAAATGAATGATTTTTTTTTTCTTTTGATTTAATAAGACTACTAATTTTGTATTTTGTTAGTATTCTTCTTACTACTAACAAATTGACATTTATTTTAGTATTCTAGTGCCCATTTGTCTTCATTATTCATATTGAAATGCTTATGTTTTATATAATGTTTTATAAAATAGACCTTAATTATATTTTGTTTAGTAAATATTGATGGTTAAATCTTGATTCCAGTTTTAAGAAATTCATTTATTTGACTTTTCTGTTAGATCCTTCTCTTCTAACTTTATAAGCTCGACACATGATGAGGATTCTTTGACTCTACTTGTAAGAAATACATATTTCTTCTAACTTAACAAATTCAATACATAACAAGAACTCAATTAGTTCTCTTATAATTCTCCTTTTGAGCAAAACACCTAAAACTGCTCATCTAAAATGAGACGAACGTCTTTTGCAACGCCTTATGTTTTTTTCCCTCTGCCAACTTATATTTTCCAAAATACTTTAAACAACCATTTGAAATTTTATTGTAAATGCAGAATACGCTTTAAATGAGCTGACTAATAAAATGAACGAAAAATATGCGCCGCTGCCGGGGATCGAACCCGGGTCACCCGCGTGACAGGCGGGAATACTTACCACTATACTACAACGACTTAATATTCAAGTTTCTCTTAGCTTTCTTACTATTGAAGAGCAACTGAAGTGTTTTATTATTCCCACATGAATATGGAATATGTTCTATGTTGCTCATTTTTGGGAAAGTTTGCTATTTATTTGTTTGTTTTAATACAACATTTTCCATTCCCAAAAATCGTTAAATGGTTATATATAAGAGATTATATGGGAAAGGGAAAAACATATGTGTATTGAATTGGGGTGAAGCTTGTAACTATTACTATTTATTAAGTAAGCATGCATATGATAATTTAAGATTTTTGATGATTAATAATTAGTTTTTTTTTTCTTATTTAAGATTGTAGGGATACAATATAAATATAATAATAATATAATTTTAAAAAATTGTTGTATAAAATGTAATCAAATGTTGTGAGAATTGTATTAAGTATTTAGAAAATTATATAAATTTTTACAAAGGCAAGAAACACTGGAAGAGGATCTCATGCTTGTCATAGAAAAGACCCAAACTGAGACAAGGAGATTATCATTCACATACCCCCAAGGAAGATATAGGCTATAAAAAAAACTAACACAAAAAGCCAACCATGGTGATTTGATAGAGTAGAGCCGCTTATAAGAACCCTCACTAAATCATCTAGATGCACTGACAAAATGGGTCTTGAGGATATTGTTTGTGGATCGAATGACCCAAAAAAATAATCTTGGAGAGAGTTAATCATCATCAGCAGAGGAAAACACAAAAAAAGAACTACCTAACCACGTCATTCAACCTCCCAATAGAACTCATCTGAACACATCAGCTGGGTAAATTGCACCATGTACTGAACTTTTACCTTCATGTCCATGTCAATCCCCCTTGATGAAGGAAATCTCTCCCAATATTGGTCCAGTGACTATGCCTTCACAATCTATGCTCATCCAGATTGAGGATTAAGGGTGGTCTTGCCACCACAACACCAAGCTGGGGGAGTTTGGGAGATCCCCAACCCATGGAATCCCCGCCCTAAGCTTTGCAAAGACAACTACATCAATGTTAAATATATAATTAATTTTATTAATGGCATTGGGTTTATAATTATAATAAAGATTTTGAAAGTAACTATTTAGCTTAAATATTAATAAGAAGAAAATGGTGATTACATCTAGTTGAATATGTTCATTATTGATTATAAATTAATGCTTTTGATTTGATAATGTGTTAAAAATAAGTCAAGTCTTACAATCTTATATGGTTCATTCTCACACACCACGTAGATGAATCTTCTTATTGATTTAAAATATGTTATGGTTGGGATCTATCTAATTATATACCTCAAAATATGTATGTCTTTGATATCTTCATTTGGTCAAGGTAATGTTTATGAATGTCTTTAAGAAATTGTCAGACTTTATAGGGAACATGTTCTTATATCTCAACCCCTTTAGCGGATTGGACCAATGTTGTATAGAAATATCAAAGACAACATTCACCAACACACAAATGACCTGAATGCAAAGGTGATTATTTTCCCCTTTAGGAAATCAAAGTGCACTCTAATATTTTAAAATAAAAAAAAGCCTTCATATGAATTATTTGCATGTTGAATATCTTTAATACCAAAAAAACATGTCTTGTAAATGTGGACCAAATTAGCTCATAAAAGCTAATAGAAAGGAGATGGAATCTATGTTTTGATTATTAAAGTTTTAAATTTGAGGTTCATTCTTGCATGTTATAGGATCGACCCCAAATAGCGTGGCAATGGTAATCTCGAGGCAATGAAAGAGTATATAGAATTTGGGGAAAATGTGGACCATATAATAATAGAAGAATAAATTAGTACTGTACAAGAATTGGTATAGATGGGAGTAGATTGAGATAGATAGGGATTATGCCATGAGACAAAAATGGCATAAGAATCCTCCACTTTTTTGTATGTCATTGCACTAATGCATTCCATTGAGGTGGGCACAAAACTAAATGAAAAATAGCATATGTATGAAATTTCACCATTATGAGATTGACCTAACTTTAAACACACTAATATAGTATGAGTGTGCATTTCAAAGCATATGAACATTTTAGTCAACTATATAAGTAAATATTTAACACAATTTATAAAAGGATACTTTCTTTTAAAAATTATATAATAATTCTTTTTGCATTCTCCTCGCATGAGTACTTTGTTGAACCTAAAAAATAGTAGAAATATATGTTGTATGTAGCTTTCGCCAAAAAAACAAAATAAGCACAAACTATGAACTAATTTATTTGTTCATTAAAAAGGAAAAAGAGATGAAGATTTGTTAAAAAATTCAACATATGTAAAGAGAAATAGTAATACTTTTTTCCAATGAAATAATGTGATATGGATTTTGTTATATAACCATGTAATTCATCTACACATGATGTGGAAATACAATTCTATACATGTGATACATTGATAACTCTTCATGTGATTCGATCATGTCATGTAATAAACATTCTATGTGATGTAGTCAAAAGTCTTCATGCAATGTAGGTGTGTTGTATAATGAAATACTATGAAATGTATTGATAAGTTTCATGTTCTATTCTTTGGTCATTCTAAGTCTATACATATTAGTTATGTTCTTATGTCTTCCCTATTTTTTCATGTTGTGTATTTTTTCTTCCTAAGAATATGTTTTATTTCAATCTCACTCTTTATTTCTTCTAATCAGAATTTTTGAGTTACCCATCCTATCATGTCTCCCATCCATTCTTTGCTTGTCGATTTATTTTTCATATTTTTAGATTTTTCTTTACCACCATATGTCCATTGCTTGACTCTTAGGATATAGAACATTAACCTTGCATTCCTAATTCATTCTCATGTGTCTCCATTTAACTTGGAATATTTTGTAGGGGACATGAGAGTCAAAATATTTAAATCTAGTTTTTATGAAAAATTATAATTACATTTCCTAGAGGTGGACACATGTAGGCGGTGATTACAAAGCATCTTAAGAGAATATTCCTTCTAGGCATCTAATTTTTGGGTATGGATTGTCTGAAATTGTATGTATATGCATGTTGTGTTACAATAGTGAGCAAGATTGATTGTGCCTTTGGTCTCCTTGGTTTTTCAGCGCAACGGTGGTTCGTGACATGGCTTAACTGCCTCATGTGTCTTCTATATTTCTAGTGGTTGTATTGGGCATTAATTTAGGTCAATATTTTGGTGCAACGACAACCTCTATTTGTAACAAGTGGTATTAGAGCTTGGTCATAGGTTCGAACCCCGTGCTTGCGTTGGGGGGGGGTTGTATTTGATTGAGGTAAAAATAGGTTTTGAAGGGACCCAAAACCATTTACAAAGAAGTTAAATTAGATATAACAATAAAGCATTCCAAAGAAAAAACACTACTGGAAGACCAGAAGACCAATAAAAAACCAACAGAGACCCAACACACATAAAACACCACCAAAATCAACACATAGGAACAATCAGCAAAACCAACACACCAGCACCGAAGCAACCAAAACCAAAAAAATAGGAGCAGGAGCCCACTAGGTAAGATCCTTCAGAGTCATCGCAACCTCTTCGAACAAGGAAGTCATCTTCTACACAGTTAGCTTCAGATCCCTTGGTCTCAATGGTGAGCAAGACTAATTGTGCCCTAGGTCTCCTTGGTTGTTTAGCATAGTGGTAGTTCGTGATATGGCCTAACTTCCTCATATGTCTTCTATATGTCTAGTGGTTGTATCAGGCATTAATAGGTTGATCTTTTGGTTCAACAAAAATCGCTAGTTGTAACATGTTGACGTATATCATTTTCATACTACCTAAAGTTGGGTGCCCATGTTAAAATATTTTTGAATTGAGCCATTAGAGTCGTCGCGAAATACTGGAGCACTCATGGAGTCATTTTTTTATTAGCTATAGGTTAGGCACCCATGTGAAGTTCATGTGAAGATTGATTATTTTTACTAATTTTATATCTTTTCTACTAAGGGGGTATCTGGTTTTGGAGTTGGTATTTTCCTCTTGTTTTGGAAATTTGCAATAGTTTCTTACACCAGCTCTTCTATAAATTGGTGCCTTGGGTTAGTAGAAAGTAATTATTTTTTGCAAGTTGGAGATGTAATAAAGTATTGTTGATTTAAGTATCTTATCTCCTTGAGGGAAAATGAGACGCGTGCCTCCCCCTAAGCCATTTGTGCATATTGCACCATCAAAATACAACTTCCAAAACTATAAAGATTTACAATCGTCAACTGATTCCTTAGATTATTTTAGAGATTAATGACTCTTTATCATAGATTTTGTAAATTCCTAACTCTAATAAATGAAAAGTACTATATGGATTAATTTAAATAGACTCAATCAATATTACCTCTTTTTATTCAATTTGATTATCCATCATGACTTATTCTTCCATGAGTTGTATGTTATGATTTTCATCATTCACAATCATGGTGCAAGCTAGCTCAAAATTTCTCATCATCTTATTTCTTATGAAGTGGTTTAGGTATAACCTTAATTATAGAACCATATTTAGTTTTAAGAATCAGATGAGACCAATCAAGGGAAAGATATCGACTGATCTTTGTGATAAATCTCTAGATAAACACACCCCAAAAATTAGCATAAGGTCAATTACTAAAACTAGATTAAGTCACCATAATATTTGGACAAGAAACTAATGTAAAAGGAAATTATCTAGTGACTCCCAACATTAGTAATTTCTTTCCATCTAATTACATTACTTCATTTTCCATAGGCTTATTTCCTAGTGGAAGAGAATTTATTATATATTTAGGTATTACAATATTACTAGTACCAGAGTCTATCATAGAAGTATGCAACAACTTCTTACCTACTATGACTATTAATTAAACAAGCATAGGTTTTATTTTAAGTACCTCAAAATTTGTATTTAAGAGAGCAATTTTATGTTGAGATTGTGTCATCCTACAAGGTTTGACCAACTTTTATTCACTATTGACAATTTCTTGATTCTTTTAAATTGAGCCTTCATGTCTTTCGAGAGATTCTTGAAGCAATGCCTCTTTCCATAGAATAGATATCATGCCCCATAATGAAATATGAGCCAATGTTTTCTTATGTGTTTCATCCACATTGAATGTCCCAACTATGTTAGTCTTGAGAAAATACCCCAAATATTATGGCATTTGAGCTTTCATATTTGGTGCTCTATAATTTTGTTTTGGTATGGTTGTATTCTTGTGCTTTTGAATCATAGGATTTGATACTTGAGCCCTAGAAAAAATTTCTTTTGAAAAAAAAATCATAACATATTGTTATAACTTGTTGGATATATACTATCCTTTATGATTGTGTGAAATAATTAATATAAGTCCACTATAAAAAATAATTTATTTTTAAATCACTAGGAAAAATAACAAACATTGTTAATAAAATCTCAAAAAATGTACTATACTCCATAAATATGTCCTTGAAATAGATAAATTTAAATTTGATAATATCCTAAAAGAAAACTATTATAAATTAATATAGATATATATAAAAACTTACTACTAGTTCAAAAATCAATAAGAAATTTTAAAAAAAATGTAATAAAAACTTTGCAAAATAAATCCCTATACTAGATATTGGAGATAAGATCTATTATAATAAATTCTTGTCCACAATTCCCAACTATATTATGTCAGTGTTGTCCATTCCAATGGGCATTGTGTCCATCATTGAATCCAATATCAAAAGTTTTATGTGGAAGGGAAGCAAAGAGTCTAAATAAAAGCTCTATTTGTTGGCCTCAGATAAAGTTTGTGTCTATAAAGAAATTGGTGGGACATTTATACATAACTTGAAAATTAGAAATGAGGTTCTGAGCTGGAAATTCATTTGGAAACTATACTCAAACAATAATTCTAAATGGGCTAAAATTATCAAGGAAAAATACCTTGATTCAAATCTTGCAGAAAGGATTTTTATTATTCTTGACCCTCTAAAAGGATCTCAAATGTAGAATTTCTCAGTACAATGTTGTAAAGTCTTTCTTCCTCATTAGTTTTGTGTTGAAATGTGTTGTTATTTTTGTTGTTGATGATGATGACATGTAACTGATTGAATGTTTGAAGATGTTAAGTTGATCACCGAAATGCAGAAAGATAATGCAAGACATTAAATCACTTAATGGATTGTATTGTCATTGATGTCAACTTGATATAATCTAATTGGTTATAATCAAAGTGTCAAAAACTTTAGAGAATCAGAGAGATAAAGATTATGCTTTCAGTAATGCATAAAAGACAAGCATTCACTATGTGACTTCAAACACTGATGGCTAGTGGAACCCGATGGAAATAGATAATCGAAAGTCAAGTCATTGTGATGCTCGTGCAAGAAAACCGAAAAGCATTAACAATGAGCAGAATCACAAGAATACCTGACGGCCAGAATCACAGTGTAAAGCGAAGGACAGACAACCCTGACGGAGAAGCCCGAGGAGAACTAGAGTGTTGACCGAAGCTTACAAAGAGTTAAAACACCGAAGTTAACTGAAGTTCAGAAATGACATAATATCTAGCTGGCAGAGCTAAATATAGACTTAACTGGTAGTTATCATTTTTTTCATCGATAAGATAAAGCCAGAGATAAGTAAAGGATTTAAAGTTGTTTTGTCCAATTGGCAAGAAGATCTCTACGAGATAAAAAAGGAGTTTTTCTTTAAATCAGATTGGCTAAGATTGCGGATCACACCAAGATCAAGAAGATCAAGAACCTAAAAATGGTGATATCATGTCTATAAAGAGACAACTTAATTTATTATGAATTAAGGGGATTGAATGAAAAGACGATGATGAAGAGAAAATGATGAAGAACAACTTCATACAGCCCTGATCAATCAAGCTGAGGAAAGAGCTAAAGATTTCTGCAGACACTGAGCAACAGAGCATAGCATCACCGAGAAGAACAAAAGTGGAGCAAAGGTATTAAAAATATATATTGATCAGATTGGTTTTATGAGCTTACAATAGATTTGAAGATCTGCAAGTATAAGTTGTATATGTGAATAGATCATAATGTTTCAGTTTAACCATTGATTCAGAAAGTCTCTTAACTGAGCAGAATTTAAAGGTCCTTTCTTTATTGAGATACATGCCAAGGAGTATCAAAAACTTTTATCATGAAGATAGCATGAGATGCCAGATACCATTTGACAAACCAAAAGAGTTTGGACAAGGAAGGTAGCATAGAAATGCCCGATATCAAGTGACAAAATAATATTTTAAATCCTCTAACAAGGTCACACCTAACAGTGTGTTTCTAACCTTTAACAGGGTTGGCTCTTCACCGAGCTCACTTCAGAAGAGTGAAAATTTTGGGTTCCCGGTCCCAAGTAGTTTTTCTCTTAACAGGGTTTCCACGTTAAAAATCCATGTGTCAATGTGTTTATGAGTCATTACTTTAGTGTTTTGAATTACACATAGCTAAATCTGGATTGATCAGTATACTGTAGATAATTTATTGTTTATCAGTAAATTGAAAGACTACTATTTGGTAAACATAAAGAATAAGGTTTAACAAAGCATTCCGAGCAGTAGTAATTTGATAAGTATATTTGAAGGCATTCATCTTATAGGACTCAAGATAACTAGAGGCTTAATATTGTGGTACTAAGTTTTTGGGTTGATTAATTGGAATATTTTTTAGGCCACTAATTCACCCTCCCCTCTCAATTATTAGTAACAATTGTTGTTGATGTTGTCGTTGTCATTGCTGTCAACATATCTTGGTTGATCAGGTGAAGTTTTGTTTTATGCTTTGTTGATCTGGAATTGGCATGCTCTGGATGTTGTGCTATAATGCTTTATCTTTGGTTATTTTTATCTCGGTCCCATTCATATAAAGACATAATGAGATACACTCTTTTGGGTCCTGAATAATCTGGATATTGGTTAATGTGCTTTAGAAATATTGTATGCATTGTAACGTGTAGATCTTATTCTTTGGCTCTGAATATTACGATGTTTGAGTAGCATGTTGTTTTGAGCAAGGATTTTCTATGTGGTTCACTTTTCATTCCTTTCCACCACAAGAATGATTTGTGGTGACCTAATTCAAATTGTGCTTGGATGTGTACGCCTCTCCTTCCATTCTGTGATCCGTGGGTTCCCAAGCTTTCCAAAGGCAAGGGTCAGTAGCAAAGGTTTCACAATTGATATGAATCAAATACATGATACTACTAAAATGAATAATGATGAAACGTAATCAATAAAATGTACAAGCAAGAGAAAGGAAAACAAATGAATGCAAACCCCACGATGCTTGAAGCTTCTATTGTCTCTCTCTACGCCTTCTGAAATGCTGTTTATTGATGCTCAGTATTGGCGGGGCAGCGTCTATGACTTGAGAAGTGTTGAGAAGTTGCTAATTGAAATGGGTGTGTGATCGCAAGATGGCTTGAATGCTAGAACCAAACTGACAGAGTAATGGCACATGAGAGCTTGAAATCCTAGATCCTTCAAATGGTTATGAAGGGTTTATTATATAGGAATTGGTGATGATATGAACGGTTGAGATCAATCCCAGAGATGGGGAGATGAACGATTGAGATCAAAAGGAACAGGAGAGGTCCTCAGTAAACTCCACCTCTTCATTTGGTAAAGAGGAGATAGAGTTTGGTTAACTGAAGAGCTAATTATGAGTTACCTTTTTGAACTGAAGAGGTGGGTGAAGTTACCCATGTGGACTGGAGAGATGGGTGGAGTAACCCATGTGATCTGATTGGAGTTATCTCTTTGAAGATAAATGAATATTAAATTCATTTATTTAATAATTGTTTTCAACATGTGAGATAATTGAATTCTTTTTGATTAAGAATTGCTTTATTTGATGAAATGAAATTAATTTAATTGGAAGAATTTAATTAGTAAGTTTAAATATTTAAATTTAAACTATAGGAAATTGAGTTTAATTAATCAATTAATGGTAATTAATCAATTAAAGCTATTTAAGTAAATAAAATTAATTATTTAATTAATTTTGGGAATTTGATTAGATGATTTGGGGAATGAATTTAGAAGAAAATAGATGATTAATTAATGATTAAAAAAACCATTAATTAATAGAAGAAAATTAGTGTTTTTAATGTAAAGTCGCAAGCCTATCCATTTTAGGGTGTCTACATTTGCCCCTCTTTGATGCGATATGACTTGTCGCAGTGTGTCAAAGAACTTTTAGATTTGATCCTGCCCCAGTGATAGCAAGTGGACTATATGCCCCCTCAACAAATTAAGCATATAAAATGCGTCAGATGAGCATTAATTTGTTGAAAAAGTGAATCACTATTTGATGATGATGAATGCATTCCTATGTTAGTTATGATGTTATTGATGATGGATGCATTGATTATATGATCTACTATCTACATGTTTAGGATTTTTCTTATGCAATAAATGAATGCAATCTACCATGCACAAAATTTCTGAGTAATGTATGTGTTAGTTAGAAGGAAGTTAGTTTGGAATGGGATCTCTGGGATTGATTGATATAAGGAATGATAGAAAGGATGTTCTTTTTGCATTTTTGGATAGATATGATCTGATAGAAAGGATGAATGTCCCAAGTCGCTGCCCCTGTTTCCAATATTTGTCATCATTGCATCTTTTTTTGTATTTTTCAATATTATGAAAGTGCGTCGAATGATCCAGATCACATACCACCTGGATACTGCCACGACCTCTTGATAATGGAAGGAGTAGAGAGATTGAATAGAAAGAGACCCATAGTGCACCCAAATATTGACCATTTGGGTTCAACTATGTTCCTTGTTTCAAAAGAAAGAGAGCCAAAAGCACCCAGATATTGACCATCTGGATACCACTTGTCCTCTGAAATTAATCCAAAACAAAGAAACCAAGATAGAACTCCTATGCACCCAGAGTCCATCTGGATAACATTGTGAGCTCTTGATTTCCAAAAGGGAAAGCCAAGCAAACAAGATAGAACTCCTACGCCCCTAGAGTCCATCTAGATAGCATCGTAAGCTCTTGTTTGCAACATAAAGGGAAAGACCATAGAAATCAAGATAGAACTCCAAAACACTCAGAGTCCATCTAAATAGCACTTTGAGCTCTTGATTCTATAAAACAAACAAGCAAAATAAAAGAGAAGGAATGTCCAATTCTTTCCCAGGGTTAAGCTTAGATCGTGGAACTGTGCGGCTGCCAGATAAGTGACAATGCCTACCGCATTTATCCTAAGTCATCATGGCCCTGAAATCAAAGTGAACATTTAACAGACAGCAATCAAAGAAAATAAGTCATGATCTATCATAGCTACTCTCCTCATATGGTGGATCCTGGAGTAGCGTAAGAACATAACCCTGAAATATAGACTAACATCTGACTAACTTGACTGACCTAGTCAACATTTTAGTATGGTTCCTCGATGCAGTTGGATTCTCTTGATTGGCTCAAACTCTTTGGATAGGCTTGATTGCTTTGATCGTGTTGGCAGCTGATCAAGCTGTGTCAGATGTGCCCAATGCTTGTTTGTAAAGCTCATGATTGTGACAGTATTGATTGATAGATTTGATTGCTCTGATCGGGTTGACAGCTAATCAAGCTGTGTCAGATGTGCCTAATGCTTGTTCGTAAAGCTCATGATTGTGATAATTGATAGGTGGCTTGCTTGCCTGCTGCTTGTTGATTGAATTGATAGATTGATAAAGTTGTGTCAGATGAGCCCAATGCTGATATGCAAAGCTCATGATTGTGACATTTGATTGACTAGACGTGCTTACCCCTTGCTCTCTTGATAACTGAGTTAGTTTTATTGCTATGGGATTTTTGCAATTTTTTGAATGTTTTTGATGAAGATTGATTTTCTCTTGATTTTGATCTTTTTAGGATTTTTTGATGAGTTTTTTTATTTTTAGGATTTTTACGGACATTTGGAATCGCCCCTAGTTTGGTGGTCCAGTATTAACCATGGTTAAGTGCTTGGTGCTCAGAGGGGATCGTGCTTCTTGATATAGCTTGGGATAGTTAGTCTTGCATTTTGGAGTGTGCTCAAGATTTTGGAGCTCATTGATGGTGAAGCTAGATTTGAACACTTGGCGCTTGTTTGCCAGGTTTTCAACAAGGTACCTACTCAATAGCGCCTGATTGCCAGGTTTTCACTGAGAGAGCGATTTTTTTTTCTCTTTACTTTTTTTTTTCTTTTTTTCTTTTTTTGATTGTCGCCAAGGTGCCTGATTGCCAGGTTTTCGCCAAGGCAACTTTTGTATTTTTTTATTTTTTGGTATTTTCTGGATATGTTAATAAATGCCTTAACCATAGAGACCTTTAAGGGTAGAACCTTTTCAGTTGCATGCTGTTGATGTAGCCAGGGAGCTGATCTCCTTATGGTGTTGCTAGTATGAATGCCCCACTCTGAGTAGAGCTGATAATAACAAATGGTCCTAGCCAATTAGGCTTGAACTTACCAGGTTTTACTCACTCTGCTTGATTCTTCTAATTTTCCATGAGGACGAGGTCTCCTACCTCAAATTTTTGTGGCTTCACTAATTCCTTCTAAGGTGATTCTGATAGCCTTGTAAGTGGTCGAAGGCATGTTGCCTTATTTCATCTAGTAACTCTAGTTCACTGAGCTGTGCCACTCTATAGTCTTCATCTGAAACCAGGTTCTTCAATGATATCCTCAGGGATGGGATTTCTACTTTGAGGGGTAATACCACCTCTGATCCATAGACTAGGGAGAAAGGAGTGGCTCTGGTAGGTGTTCTCACACTAGTTTTGTATGCCCATAATGCGAGACTAAGCTGTAAATGCCAGTCTCTCCCTGATTCGTTCACTATTTTCTTCAGGATTTTTAGGATCATTTTGTTTGTAGCTTTGGCTTGGCCATTCCCTTGAGGGTAGTAAAATGAGGAGAACCCTTGTTTGATGCGGAACTGTTCGCATAGGTCTTCAACATCCTTGTTCTGGAAAGGTGTACCATGATTTGTTAGGATTGTTTGGGAGATCCCATATCGACGGATGATGTGGTTAAGTATGAACATCACTATTTTATTTCCAATGATGTAAGTGAGGGGAATTGCTTCCACCCACTTGGTGAAGTACTCCCTTGCTGCTATGATGTACTTGTGTCTGTATGCTGAAGAAGGTGTGATTTTTCCTACCAGGTCAAATCCCCACATTGAAAATGGTAACGATGATGTAATGGGATTCAATTCCTGGGCCGGTGCATGGATGAGGTCTCCATGAATTTGACACTATCTACACCTTTGAACGTGCTTGTGTGCATCTGTCTCTATTGTAGGCCAATAGTATCTCATATGGATTATTTTCTTAGCTAAGTTGTTGCCACCTCTGTGGGTTCCACATATTCCTTCATGTACCTCATTCAAAGCTTTCTAGGATTCCATGGAAGTGAGACATTGTAGTAATGTTCCATCTAGACTTTGTCTATATAGAGTAGTTGAGAGGATGGTATACCTAGAGGCTTGGCGGATGACGTCTTTTCTTTGGTTCCTAGAAAAGTTTGGAGGTAAGACATTATTTTGGAGATAGCTATAGACATCTTGGTGCCATGGGGACTCAGGACCAACAAGGACACATGTTGATTTTGTGATAGATGCCTGATGTGATGGCACCAAGAGTTGCTCCATTAGAAACTAGAATTTGGTATCGTTACCTAGCATATCAATCAATGATGCTATGGTAGCCATCACATCTGCTGCTTTGTTCTGTGCTCTTGGGACTTGCTCAAAGAGAATGTAATGAAACTTTGTGCGCAGTCTTTTCATCTATGCTTTGTATGGTATGAGCTTCTCATCTTTGGTCATATAATCATTGTTAACTTGACTAATGACCAACTGCGAATCACCAAAGACTTTCAGGTTCTTGATTCTCCATTGAATGGCTATCTTTAAATCGATGACAAGTGCTTCATATTCTTCTATATTGTTGGTGCATTGGAAGTTAACTCTAAAAGAATTTGGAATTGTATCATGATCTGGAGTGATAAGAACTATCCCTGCCCCCGCACCATGGTTCATACACGATCCATCAAAATAAAGTTGTCATACCTCGATTCGTCTGGAAAGTCTGAAACAATAGGCTGGTGGTCTTGAATTAGTGCCTCTGCTAGTTGATCTGCTATCACTTGTCCTTTGATAGCCTTTCTGTCTACATACTCAATGTCAAACTCACTTAAGATCATTACCCACTTTGCTAGTCTTCCCGTGAGCGTTGCTTTGCTTAATAGGTATTTGAGAGGATCAATATGTACGGCCAATTTCATTTGGTGACTCAACTTGTAGTGTCTGAGCTTTTGGGAAGCGAAAACAACTACCAGGCATGAATTCTCAATGGGTGTATAGTTTACCTCATATCCAACCAAAGTCCTACTTAGATAGTAAATGACCCTTTCTTTTCCTGCGTCACCATGTTGTGCCAAGAGTACACCTAACGTTGATTCCGTCGCTGAGATATATAGAAGCAATGGTCTACCTTATACTAGTGGTACCAATATAGGAGACTTAAGAAGGTAGTCTTTGAATATCTAAAATACCTATTCACATTGCTCTGTCCATATGAACTTGATGTATTTATGCAATAGATGTTGGAATGGGTGGCACTTGTCTGCCAGTTGAGCTATGAAGCGTCTGATCGATTGGAGCCTTCCTTGTAACCCTCTTAGTTGTCTCAGGTTTGATGGTGGAGGCATGTCCAATATTGCCTTGACCTTTGCTGGATCCACTTCAATTCCTCTGTGTGATACTATGAACCCCAATAATTTTCCCGCTGTGACACCGAATGCACACATTTTTGGATTTAGTCAGACTTTGAATTCCTGCATTCTATCAAAGATGGGTCCCAAAACCTGTAGATGATCCTTTCAAAGTATTGATTTGGCTAATATGTCATCCACATAGTCTTCCATTGTCTTGTG
>MU226183.1:1236645-1247526 GCA_018584345.1 Thuja plicata | reverse complement strand
ACTGACGGAGTAATGGCGCACGAGAGCTTGAAATCCTGGATCCTTCAAATGGTTATGAAGGGTTTATTATATAGGAATTGGTGATGATATGAACGGTTGAGATCAATCCCAGAGATGGGGAGATGAAAGGTTGAGATCAAAAGGAACAGGAGAGGTCCTTAGTAAACTCCACCTCTTCATTTGGTAAAGAGGAGATAGAGTTTGGTCAACTGAAGAGCTAATTATGAGTTACCTTTTTGAACTGAAGAGGTGGGTGAAGTTACCCATGTGGACTGGAGAGATGGGTGGAGTAACCCATGTGATCTGATTGGAGTTATCTCTTTGAAGATAAATGATTATTAAATTCATTTATTTAATAATTATTTTCAACATGTGAGATAATTGAATTCTTTTTGATTAAGAATTGCTTTATTTGATGAAATTAAATTAATTTAATTGGAAGAATTTAATTAGTAAGTTTAAATATTTAAATTTAAACTATAGGAAATTGAGTTTAATTAATCAGTTAATGGTAATTAATCAATTAAAGCTATTTAAGTAAATAAAATTAATTATTTAATTAATTTTGGGAATTTGATTAGATGATTTGCGGAATGAATTTAGAATAAAATAGATGATTAATTAATGATTAAAAAAACCATTAATTAATAGATGAAAATTAGTGTTTTTAATGTAAAGTCGCAAGCTTGTCCATTTTAGGGTGTCTACAGGATGACTTGGAAGTTTGTGAAGGCATCAAATGGTATAAGTAAGAAATGATTATATTTCATGTGTGGGAGCGAAGAATGCAAATCTAAAAGGATAAATCTAGATATTGTTGTATGTCTGAAAGTGTGCTACTAGATGGAATAGAGCGTGGGTTCTTTCAGTGTTGCAGTTGGAAACTATCCTTTCAAGTGGTGGATTCTTTTTTCATTTTTCTTCTTTTGGCAGTGAGCCTTATTTTGTTGGTTGTATTAGCCTGGTAGTGAGCCTACATGTAGTGAGAAAATTAGTAGTGAGACAATCTTGTAGAAAACACCTAAACCAGTGTCGCCTTAACTGGTATTTCATAATTGAGAATTTGCATTCTCCATGATTTTTTCACATCTTAGGTTTTCCACGTAAAAATCCATTATTCTTTGTGTATGGTGTTCTTACATGCTTTCATGTTCATATATATTTTTATTATGATTAAATTAAGGTTTCCCCAGAATAATTAAGTTTAAGGAAAAAAAAATTGTGATAACTGATTCACCCCCCTCTTAGTTACCCAGACTTTTCAATAATTGGTATCAGAGCTTTGGTTCCTCAAAGAAGAGATTAATCACTTGAGGTAGATTGAATGGTGCACAAATTGACAATTCTTGTGTTTGATGGATCAAACTATAGTTTATGGAAGGTGTAGATGAGAGGTTACCAAATTTCCCTTGGCTACAATACTTAGGAAATTGTTGAGACAAAATATGTTGCGCCGACAAATAGTCCTACTGCTGCAGATGATATTTTATCCTATAAAGAGAAGGAATAAGTGATGTATGCTATATATAGTAATTTATCAAAAAATGAGTTAACAAAAGTTCTTTCATTGAACACTACTTATGAAGTTTGGGAAAATTTGAAAGAAATCTATGAAGGAAATGATAGAGTTAAATTATCAAAGTAGTTGACTGCTAAACGTAGATATGAATACTTGAGAATTGAAGAAGGTGAGGATATAGAAAGATACTTTCAGACAGTTGACAGTGTTGTAAATGAAGTAAAAAATTAAGGAGGCGCTCTAATAGATGAATATGTTATGAAGAAGATTATGATGACTTTATCGAAAAGCTATAGTGACAAGATCTCATCTATTGAGGAAGATTATGATCCAAAGAAATTTACTAGAGATAAAATCTTTTGCAATTTGACCACTTTTGAGATGAGGAAATTTGAAACAACCTTTAAAGCCATAGATTACCTTTAGATTGTTCTCCAGTAGCAATTAGATTATTTTTCTCATCAAATACTTTCACTCTTCCATATCAAAATTCCAGTTGATGACCTGTATTGTTTAGTTGTGCAACTCTCAACAGATTATATGTTAATCCTTCAACCCAATAAACATCATCACATCTTGTGTTATTCAGTAGAATTATAGATCCTTTTCCTTTCATAGGATATGGAGCATCATTACCAAATCTAACATAACCTCCATCATGCTTTTCCAAGGAAATAAAATTAAGTGTGTCACCAATCATGTGATGTGAACA
The DNA here is from genome assembly GCA_018584345.1 of Thuja plicata. NCBI lineage: Eukaryota > Viridiplantae > Streptophyta > Pinopsida > Cupressales > Cupressaceae > Thuja > Thuja plicata. Next base: position 1,245,295 of record MU226183.1, on the reverse strand, counting down.
ACCACTATCTATAATCCATGTTTCATTCTTACTTACTTGTGATATTAGGGCTCTATGTTCATGTTCATCAGAATCATCTTTTATAGCAATGTAAACAACTTATTTTTCCTCATTTGTCTCAATAGAATCATCATCACTTTGTCCTTCATTAGCAATATAACAAGATTTGTTACCTTTTTTGTAGTCTTTGTATCTCCTAAATCTATTTTATCTCTTTTCCTTATCTTTCTTTTCCTCCTTATCATTATCTCGACAATTAGATGCAAAGTGACCACTTTTATCACAATTAAAACATTTCAAGGGTAACTTACCTTGGTATTTTCCTTTGCCTCTTTGTAGCCTTCTAGCCAACAAAGCTTCAAATTCTCTTTCATTCTCAACACATTCAGTAAATATCTCTTCAATTCCTTCAGTGCAACTATAGAATTTCTCACTAGCACTGCTCAAATAACCATCTCTAGCAACGACTTCCCTAGCCTTTCCAATCGTTAAAGTAGACTTAAATGTAGATTTAATCTTAGAGACAACATGCCTACTATTTTCAAATTCATTTAACTCAAATGCAGTTAACTTACCTATAGTGGCATCTAGTGAAACATTCATTTGAGGTATAGCTCTCAGCTCTTGTATAGAAGATATACGAATATCATAACTCAGTAGCAGAGTTCTCAATATTTTGCTTGTAACATCATCCTCTGTTATGATACCATCAGCTCCTCAAATAGAATTAATAGTCTCCTTAAGTCTTGTACTATATTGTATTATGTTCTTTCCTTCCCTCATCCTCATAGAGTCAAATTTTCCTCTCAAACTTTCTTCTTTAGCCTTCTAAACATGCCGATCTCCACCATAGGTCAAAAAAATCTTATCGCACATCTGTTTTGTAGTAGTACAACCATCAAAATCATCATATTCATGGTTTTTAAGTGTAGATGAAATATATAACATAATTTGTGTGTGTTCATATTTTTGTCTTTTCTCACTAATAGTCAAAGGTGCAGTAGTCGGTGCTACATATTCATTCTCAAGATAGTAAAGTGCATATTCTCCTACTCCATACACATGCAACCTCATTCTACTTTTCCATGTAGAGAAATGATCCCTATTCAACTTTGGTGCTTCCCTCTTATACATCTTTAGATCTTAACTCAAGTCCTTTAAGCTTATCACTTCAGATTAACAAAGCTCTGATACCAATTGTTGGTTCCACTGAGAGGGGGGGTGAATCAGACAAATCAAACTTAAAATCTTAAAACTGAACTCATTGATTCACTTGGTAAGTACTGAATATAGTAAATAACTAATTCACCAAATAACATAAGAAATAATCAATCATTCAAACTTAGCAACATCAGATTAACTCATTAACACATGATATAACTCATTGACACCAGATTTAACAAGGAAACCCAATTTGGGAAAAACCTCTATGAGAATCGTAACCTGCAATAAAAATGTACTCTTCTGAAGTACGCTTGGTTAAGAACTTATCCTATTAAATATTACAAACACATTTGCTAATGTGACCCTGTTAGGAGATTTACCTTAGATCTATTAAGATCTTCACCCTATTAGGAGTGGCCTTGTTAGAGGTCTTCAAACACTCTTTTGGAATGTCACCTAAGTCTAGGTTTTACAAATAGGACAATTAAATCCACTCAGTTAAGAGATTTCTTTATTACAAATATTAATAAGAAACAATAAACTTTGATCTGTAAAAATTAGCAACTCACTATGCTTGGATCAAATCCTTTACTCTCAATTGAATAGTAGCAACACATACTTTATTGATCTCTTTCTCAGACTGTAGATTCTTCAATCTATCTTTCTCTGTTCTTCTCGATAAATGTTGTTCTTCAACTTCTTTCCTTCTCTTTTCAATTTTCCAATAGCCTTTACTCTATGTAATTCGCATTCCTTATATAGACATACTTTTGCCTCTTAATCTCCTTAATTTGATTTTCCTTCCTTTGCGCTCAGTCGTTCGATCATCTTCTTCAAAATTCTCAACTCAGTAAACCAAATCACTTTTACCTCAGAACTTGTAACTTTTCTTGGAACTTTCACTTTTCTATTTAACCTCTTGATCATCCCGTTAGATCTTCACATTGAATTTTATTGTTCGTAGATCTTGTAACAAACTTCATTTAATTCATTTCCTCATCTAGCTCATCATTGCTTCGCATTAAATCATCATTTAATATTAGTATAATATACTTGATAAAAATTTCTTTGCAACTCGATAACTGACTTGTTCACTGCTCAGTGTCTAACTTATTCTCGGTGCTCGATAACTGTACCCTACTCACATATCATTCTACCGATTGACTCAGTCTAGCTCGGTAAAGTATCTCTTTCATTCATAACTTAATTCATTGCAGTCCTCAACTTGATCAATCAAATGTACTGATTTGATAACATCAAATATATAGTAGAAAAAATTATAACATCATTACTTCATCATTGTCTAATATGTATTTTTCACCCATTTAACTTCTCCTCTTAAGATATGGTAACATAATAAAAATCAATTAATCAATTGCTTGACATCAATGACAAAACAACAACTGATCTAACCATTTCTACAATCATTATACTTGGTATCACTCAGTCTTCATCATCTCCATTAGATATTTCATTAGTTTATAAACAAATGTGTCACATTAACTTTGACAATTTGGTAAGGATAAGTTCAACATGTGCAGTTAGAGATTTTCCAAGACTGAACAAGCCAGATAACATTATCTGCAAAGGATGTCAAGAAGGAAAGCAGAAAAAAGAAACATTCAAAGGAAAACATCATTCATCTACATGATTGATGGATCTAGTTCATTCTAACCTATGCGGTCCAATTAGAACAAGAAGCTTACAAGGTGAGAGATATTTCATGCTTTTAGTTGATGATTATTCTTTAACTTGGGTAGATTCTTAAGAGAAAAATCAGAGGCATTGGAAAAATTAAATATATTCAAGGCAAGAGTCGAGGATGAAGTTGACAAAAAAATCAAGTATTTTAGATATGATAGAGGAGGAGAGTTTACTTCTGATGAATTCAACAAGTTCTATGAGAAACATGGAATCAAAAGACAATTATCTACCCCTAGAACACCACAACATAATGATGTAGTAGAAGTAATGAATCATATAGTTCAGGAAGCAACTAGCTCAATGATCAAAGAAGTAGGCTTACTATAGGTTTACTGGAGAGATGCAATACACATAGAAATACACTCTTAATAGAGTACTTTTTTGAAAGAAATATGGAAAGACATCATATGAGTGATGACATAGAAGAGCTCCAACAATAAAGTACTTCATAATTTTTGGAAGTAAATGCTCCATTCGGAGAGATGATGACAATCTTGGAAATTTTGACAACAAAGTTGATGAAGGCATATTTTTGGGATACTCTACAAAGAGAAAGCATACCAGTGTTATAAAAAAAGACTAAACAAGATAGTTGAAAGTGTGAATTTGAAAGTTGATGAAGATATTCATAGAAGCTATGACAAACATACCAGATATGAATCAAATGAATCTGATGACAAAGGAAAAGAAGATAAGAAATAAGAGGAGACAAAGGAGGCTCTGACATCTACAACTAAGACCCCAACAAAAGTTAGGGGTTCTTCCCCTTCCTAGTTTGCACTAATATGCACTTGGGTGTGCATTGGTTCAAGGTATTAAATTCTCATTCTTACCTAGATCAATGCTTGTTAGCCTCTTCTTAGGGGGAGGAACGTTAGTTTTTCAGGGGAGTTTTTTTTTTCTTTTTCATTGTTGTCCCAGGGGGAGAAGAAAAGAGGTCTTGATGCTGATATTGAGTTAGTTGGTTTATTGTTGATGAATGTTGTCATCAATGACAAAGGGGGAGATTGTTGGAATGTGATGTCTTTTTTATTGCCATTAATGGTTGTCATCGATTTCAACATATATTTTTTGATTAGATGAAGTTCTATTTTGTGCTTTGGTGATCTGAAATTGGTGTACTCTAAATTTTGTTCTATAATTCTTTATCAATGGTCATGTTTATCTCAGTCCCATTCATATTGCAATATAATGAGATACACTCTTTTGGATCAGGACCTATCTATATATTGTTTAACGTGCTTCACAAAAATTTTATGCATTATAACGTTTAAATCCTATTCATTGGCTTTGAATATTATAGTGTTTGGGTAACCTTTTATTTTGAACGAGGAATTTTTGTGGTCCACATTATATTCCTTTCCACTGTGGGAATGATTTGTGGTTACCTAATTCAAATTGTTCTTGGCCGACTTGGATGTTCATGAAGGCATGGAATGGTATAAGTAAGAAATTATTATGTTCGATGTGTGTGTGTAGAATGTGAATCTGAAAAGATAAATCCAAATATTATTGTATGTGAAAGTGTGCTACCAAAGAGAATAGATAATAGGGCTCTTTTAGTGTTGCATTTGGTGACTATTATTTCAAGTGGTGGATTCCCTTTTCATTCTTCTTCTTTTGGAAGTGAGCCTTATTTTGTTGGTTGTATTTAGCTTGGAAATGAGCCTGTCAGTAGCGAGCCTACCTGTAGTGAGAAAATTGGCAGTGAGACACCCTTGTAAAATCACCTTAAAAAGTGTCACCTTAACCGATGTTTCATAATTAAGAATTTTCATTCTCAATGGTTTTTTTCCATCTTGGGGTTTCCATTTAAAAATCTAGTGCTCTTTGTGTATGGTGTTCTTATGTAATTTAATGTTCACATCTGTTTTGACTATATGATTAAATTAAGGTTGCTCCAGATTAATTAAGTTTAAGAAAAATATTTTATGATAACTAATTCACCCCTCCCCTCTCAGTTATCCAGACTATTCAACATCTAGGATCATACATGTTGGGAAAAAAGTGTCTTTCTGGGAAGATTCTTGGAATGATTTTCCCCCAATCAATTGTCTTGGAAATATGGATGAGATAAAGACTATCTTGTAGAGGGTTTGGGGTGATAAGGCTTGCAATTATTTTTTGGTTAAGACTCAAAATGGTTTCAATTCAAAAATCTAGAAAGACTTGTCATACATCCATATTCCTACAGAGAAAAAGTAGTGTTTAGTCAAGAACTAAACCAAAGAAATTTTATCCACTTCAAAATTTCTCAAGATAGCCTCATTCGGATTACATCCTCCTTTGACAATTAAATAGTGAAACTAGGTTATAAGAAGCTCAAGGAGGATGTCCCCTCCATGGAAGTAAAGATGCTTTGAATTTTGTTGGTCTAATGTGGGTCTTCCTAAGGTGAGCTCCTTCACATGGCTAGCTCTTAAAGGTAAAATTCTTACTAGTGACCATCTCTATTCTCTCAGAATTTCTCCTAATTTTCAACATGTATTATGTGGGAAGGAATTGGAGACTAAAGATCATCTTCTCATTAACTATCCCTTTGCATAATATTGTTAGTTTTGGATCCTTAGCAAATTGCAATGGTTTTTCCCCCTTCACCAAAATCTAGTTGAGGTTTTTAAAGAATGACCTAAATTATATGGTGAGTCTTTCTTTGCATTCCTTTGGGAGGTTGCTCTTGCTATTGTAATTTAAAATTAATGGTGGGAATATAATAGATGTATCTTCAAAAAGAAAGATAATAAGCTAGACTTTGTTTTACAAGACATTGAAAAGTTGATATCTAAAACTTTTAAGGCCTATACCATCAAGAATAAGATGACTGACTCTTATTTTACAACTTGGGATAGTGATGTTTTATTAGACTATGAGAATATTACCATTAATTTCAAAGGTTGTATCTTAAATGCCACTCCCAAGAAGATCAATAAAATAAAAAACAAATGGAAGCCTCCAACCTAGTTTTATGTAAAATTAAATTTTGACAGAGCACTAAAGGCAATCCAAGAATATCTAGTGTGGTTTGTGTTTTAAGGGATCATAGGGTATGGTGTTGGGTGTGGGTGTTTCCATAATTCTTGATGGTTCAACCAATTTGGAAGAATTTGGAGAATTACTATCAAATCTAAAATTTGAAGTGCACCTACAAATAAAAAAATCTTATCATTGAAGGAGACTCAATGAACATAATTAATGCTCTTAAAAATTTTGATTCCCCAAACTAGAATTTAAACTATATACTTCAATATTATTGGAGCTTATTACCATTCTTTGACAATTATCAAATCCTTCATTTCTTTAGAGAAGCCAATGGTCTTGCAGATGCATTGGCCAACAAAGGTTGCATCCTTGGATTTGAAGGAATCTATTTCACAGGTGCAGAAATCAGAGATAACCCTGATCAAAACTCCATTATGAATGATGATATTGGTCGATGTTAATATGTTATAAATTTTTTATTTTCTTTCTCTAGAGTATTATTTTGTTGGTAGGTTTTCCAAGTCCACTTTCTTGTTCGGATCTACTCCTATGGGTTCTGTTGACGGGGTTTTACTGACCGCATCCGCCAATAGTCATAAGTTGTCACCGGGTTCTGGGGAAATTGGCCAAATCTGCCTGCAAAGGTTGTCCGGGGGAAATAAATCCTCCAGGCCTTCAAGCACCTGGGTGTCGGGTCACGACGGTGCGGGGCTCGGTTGGGAGAGGTGACTGTTTTCGAGGGGGATAGCTGGTTTCTTCAACTCATTCTTCCGAAGATTCAATATGGTAAGGGTTTCCCAGAGCATTCTACACTTAGCAAATAAAACAAAAAAGATCCTGCAGGGTTAGAAACATTTCATCTAACTACAGTCATGCCGAAATGTCCGGAACATCAACAATACTCTGAAAGACTACACTAAATACCGAAGAAATACACAACCATCAGCTAGCATTTTATCAGTAGTGGGAGTAAAGAGGCCGTTAATCTACTTAACAAATCAGAGCAAAGGACCTAAAGAACATTAAAAACATGAAATAACATTAACTTAGAAGCAGGAACGCCAACAACATCATTGTCAAGAATTCTTCCTTCTTCATTAATATTCAGTCCAGCAAGCACTGGTGTGTGATACAATGGCGGCTCCAGGGGAGCATCTAACTATTGAGAATAGAACCAAGGAGCATTGAGCTCTGCAACTTAAAAAGAGAATCACTTTGCTATTTCTATGGACAACAAAATCATCAATTTTGCCGACCCTTGGAAATGGGCCGATTTGCCTATTTATACAACTCTCTTCTAAACCTAACCCTATTTACATCATGCTTTTAATAAAATATGATATCCGGGGGCTGATACTACCTGCGCCACCCTACAAAAGACCTGGAGATGGAATAGGTCTGTCATGTTAGAAGAATAAGATAAGAATATACATCGGAAGAATCGGTCTCGAGAAGAGAGTAGGAGAGAAAAAGGAAGAAAGTAGGTCCCCCGGGGACCGAGGCAACATGCCTCATAAATGGGAGATGCGGCGCCCTGTCTCCAATGTGCCAGGTGTACTCCTGAGCGACGCCTCGAGAAGACCACCTTGTCAGAAAACCAACTGCCGAGCCAACGCCTCTTGATGCGCCCAACTACCTTTTGACAGTCTTTATTAACTGCCTCTGAAAGTGACCGGTCGGCCTCGGGGACCGGGACACAGATCACTTTAAAGAATACAAAATTGTTGGACCCGGGACTCCGGGATCTGAGAACTTACGTCCCAAAAGAATAAAGAATACTCAAAATAAAGAATGCTCAACACTTGAGTTCTCCCCGGCCCCCAGAGAAAGCTCAAGGTTGCTTATTATCATTGAAGGCCTGGAGGAGGCGAGAAATGCCGTCCTCGTCTACATTCTTTAGGCTGGCCCTTCTGTGCTTGGCGGCCTCAACTTGTTCCCCCAGGTCTGGAAAATTTTCTTTAAATTCATCCGCCATCCTCACCGTGTCATTGCCCTTAAGTATCATTTCGGTTCATTTTGTCATTTGGGCCCCGTCTATCCCCCCCGGGGATTGATATCGGGATTGCATTATTTCATCAAAACTCCCCAAAACTGAATCTTCAGGGGTGTATGTATCTGCACTAAGGGGATCAGCCCCGGAAATCTTTATTACATAAGAATTGTATAAATTAGAAGGATATTTTATGGTGTTTACCTTCTCTTGCAAGGACTCTACCAGTTGCTTGGTTACCTCCAATGTGAGGTCAAGTCTGGCGTGCTGAGTCCTTACAAAATCAAATGATTCCTCACCCAAAATTCTGGATTCAGAAATCATATCTTCCCCCAAGGTGAGGAGCTCTTTGAGCTCTACCTTCCACGCTTGGTAATTTTTAGCATCACTCTCCCACTATTCAATAAGTGTTTCTACCTGGTGAATAATTTGTCAGGCAGTGTATAAATCTGGGAGAGTGGACGCCAAGAAACACCGGGTGTTTCCTATTTGTAGGGCGACCCATTCGTCTACTGCTTGGGCCTTCTTTTTCATTACACGCAGGGAGTCTATGTCACTCTGCGGTAGTTCTTCTATTGTAGAGGCCTCCGGAGGAGCGGTATTGATGGGTTGGGCCAGCTAAGTAAGCAAACCCATAAGGTTTGCATTCTTTTCTATCTCCGCTTTGAGCCTTTGGGCCTCCTTTTCATATCGGGCCTCTACTGCCCTTGCTACTTCCTTCAGCAAATCTACCTCGCCTTGCTTTCCCCTTTTTCCCAGGGATACCTCTGCAAAATTGTAATCTGCGGGGTCTGTGGTTGCTTCATCGGTGTC
>MU226183.1:1211334-1235457 GCA_018584345.1 Thuja plicata | reverse complement strand
TATTCCCTTTGTCTGCACCCTACGAAGAAGTCCTAGCCCCCGGGGTCAATCTTGGTACCGGTGGTGGAGTTAGCTTTGGTGCCGGCTGGGCTGTCCGGCGAGTACTCCCGGGGCACACTTTCTTGAAGTAGGCGTGGCTTTGCTCTACTACTTCCTGGGTGAAGTCTTCAATTGTGGGCTCTTCCTGGGATGCCCAATTTATCGGTGGAAGGGCTCTTTTGTCAATCCCCTTTTCTTTGTACTGGGGATCTTCGGTGGGGGCGGCGTCTGAGAAGTCGGCTGGGAATTTCCAGAGCCGGAGCTTCTGCATCATTTCGGCTGTCATCCTGACATAGTGCCTGCTCCGCACCTCCACATCATCTTGGCAATCTGCTCAGAAATCCTCCATATGTATTCGATGGGGCTCTAAAGCCCGGGGCAGTGCCATTGCAATTCGGCCATGCGGATCAAAATTCTTTCGCGCCAGATAGAACTCTTGTAAGTTGTAGCTTTTTAACTCATTGTCTGCCTCCTTCGCGTCGGCCAGACTGCATGTGTAGTTCCCACATGAGATTGGGAATGATACATTTGGGACCTTCTTGTGGGCTAAGAAGGTATGCAACTCCATTATTTTCTGGCAATATTCCAGCAGCACGATCTTGTCCCCACAGTGCCTGGGAAACAAGTAGGGTTTCCCGGAGAAGCCGGCGACCCTAATGTATGAGTGCTACTGGAATTGAACATAGTAGTGGCCATAACTACTGACCAATTTCATCGCCTCAATGGACAGGCGGTATCCGGCATCCCGAATTGGTGTAAGCAGATGGTAGTAAACAAACACGTCGTTTACTCGGCAGAAAGTGGGGAAACTGGCTTCCCATTGAATTTGTGGGAAATGGTCCCACGACGCCTTTTGTCCTGGGCCAATCTTGAGTACTCCGTCAGTGAGCATGCCGTGAGAGTGGGGCCTTTGTTGCACCAGGGCCCAGAAAATGTAAGAAGACATATAAAACTTCTTCTTTTGGTTCAGTTGTCGGAACCCGAAATCGACGTAATTGGAAATTATGGTGGCCCAGTCGAAGAATCCTTCCTTGGTAGCGATGCCAAGGAGGAAATAATACATCCATTTTGCAAATTCCTGGGTGGAGGGTTTCCCGAAGACCCGGGCCAACGCTATCATCCCCATCTAGATGCTCTCTTTGAATTCATAGCGGGGAATCTCTATCTTCATTCTTTTTGGGTCCCTCTTTGGGACCTTGAGCCAATGGGTATTCATGTATACCCGGGCAGCATCCTCCAGTTGTGTAAACTACTTCAAGGCATTAGTCCTTGTGACCACCGAGGCCTTGGCAAATTGTGGGATCCCCAGGCTTGCTTTTAAGGTGACTGGGTCAAGAGACACCAGTGGAGTGGGGTATCCTGTGGGCTCCGCAGGTGCGAGCATGACGGCTCAGACGGAAGAGTTGTAGTGGCTTGCCAATGTTAGGATAAGCTCCGGAGATTGCACGGAGCAAGGGAAACAGGCCGCCCAGAGGATTTCAGAGTTCCCAAAGTTGATGGCCAATGGATCTCCAGCCTGTCGCTGGATGTGCATAATCTTTACCAAGGCCTGCATTTCTGCCCAAGTCCCGACACTAGTGTCGGTCTCAGTTTTACCTTGGACTCAATCTTTGAGCCCACAACCTCATTATCTTGTACAAACTTCATGGTGAGGGGCAGCTTTTCCAGGGCCCTCTCCATCTTTGACTTTGCGGTGGCCCTAGTCTCTGTTGCGGTTGGTAGTTCTGGACTTCCGGGCGGAGATGATGCGGATGCTTCAGACATGTTTGTAATATGAAGTCCGGGAACCTGCAAGACAGGATGACCGTCAGAATTTATTTATTAAAATAATTCTTTTGGGAGTCCGGAGAACCTACCACCGTGATGTTTGCTTTCTTGAAAAGTTAGTATTATGCAAAGGCAACCGAAAAGAAAAACATACTGTAAACTTTAAGAATCTTTATTGCACATCTGGGTCCGGGGATTTTATCATACTTGGTAAGGACACAGGATGGGTGGTGGTAAAAGGCCTGAGGTCTGGAGAAATGACCGTTAGCAAGGATGAATGAAAAAGAAAGTTGTCAAGCCCACGTGGGCGCCACGTGTGTTGGCATTAAATGGATGTGATGGTGATGACGGCGGAGCCAACTGTCCGAACACGTGAAAAGGGAAAGCCACTTGGCTGGAAGTAATTGCGCGCATGGGAAATAAATGAGGCTCTGACAGCCTTGATGGAGGAGAGAGAAAACTACTTGTTTGAAACCGGCCGAGAGCCGAGTTTTAAATAGGTGGTTTTCTGCCTCAGAACAAGCTCAGAGGTGAGAAACCAGAAGCAAAGGCGACTCGACCAGCTTGTCAAGCCACCTGGAAGGATATACATGGAGTTGAGGGATATATACATAAAAATGAGGAGATATATACAAGGGTTACATATAGCCATGTACATATATACATGAATATACAACATGAGACGACGCTCACGAGAAAACCAAACAAGGCAGAATGAAACAACTATCTACATATTTACATTATTTACGCAATCTACAGACTTTACAGACAAACAACTTCCGCACAGAGGGCGAAAAACCCTCCGGCAGAGCCGACCCACCAGCGGGCGGCAAAACCAGAAGACCACAGACCAGACAAGACAGAGAAGCAAAACAAAACAAAAGCAAACAAAACCAAGCAAACCTAAAGAAAAACTAGAAAGTGGAAGCAAAACAGAGAGGAGGGAAGGTAGAAACACCAACCTGAGAACGCAGAAGGCGGAGGAGGAGGAAGGATTATCGAGGGAATTCTGCAACAACCCGAGTTGTCAAACTTATCAGAATCACCACCATGAAGTGCCTGTACTTGCCTGAGAATCACAGAAGGTGTTAAGCTTTGATTATTACTAACTTTCTGCAAATACTCTGTTAATTTCTTTGAAATCGCTCTTTAATCTGCTCTAAGCGCTTGAAGGTTTTAATCGCGGTGAGTGTGAAAATGACAGGTAAGTTCTATTTATGCCCGTGGTAAAGCAATCCTCCTCCTCCAGCAATTCCCAGATGAGCGAAACCTCCAGACTCTGGGCTCAGGGATTCCTTGCGATGATATTCTTAAGAACATCATAGCGAAGAATCCCGGGGTCCAGAATCAGGCTTCCAACAAAAGACAACCTCCGGGACCGGAATCCCGGAGGAGAAAACCAACAAGAAAAACAACACACCGGAGAAGAAAACCTCGGAGAGAGAGAGAAAGAGAAGAAAGGAAAAGAAAGACAAGGCAAAACCGCAAGCAAAAGCAAACCAAAGCAAAAAAAAGGGGGGACCCAACATTTTGCACACAAAATGTAGGGACGGGGATGTAGGGCATAAAAAATGGTGACTATCTAGGACGAATACCTTGGCGTATTCGAGAACCATAGAATCTCTGGTTAGCACAACTGGGACAAGTCGCCGACCGAAGCGTTTGACAAGCAGAGAGAAGCATATCTGAGAAAACCCGACCACACAAGAGTCAGTCTGTAGCCTTTTATCAGTGGTGTCATGTGTGCTTTGGAAGGGAATCAAGTCGATGACCTCTGGGAGGAATAGAGAGGAGGTACTAATTACATCGAACCAGTCATCCATTCACTTTCTTTCCCTGGAGACTGGAGTTTTGTCCCACGTTTCCTTCTATTTTATTTGTTTCTGGGTGGGAAAGGTGGTACTTCTTTCACCATTAAGCTTAAGCTTAGCTAATTTTAATGGTGGTACTTCTTTCACCTGCCCACCTATATTTAGATATTTGAAGAGGATAAAACTCCGGGCCCCAGGGACAATTTCTTAAGTTTTTCAGACGTGGGTCGATCAATCAGTACGACCGATCTACCCCTGGTGTGTCCGATTACTTGTTCCCTGTATTATTTATGTTCACTGATTGCCAGACTCCCGGAGAGAACACCCAATGGAGATCGCTCAAAATGTGCCATAACCCGTAAAAATAACCCCGGAGACCGGGCTGATTCCACCATTCTGAAGATAGATTCCAAAGTTCACCATGCCGTAGACATTGCACCAGAGGCCTGAGTTATGCGAAGCATTCCAATTCCTGCAAGATGGAGCAAAACACCAGGACCAAAAGAAAACCAAAAGCGAAAACAAAACAACAAAAAGGGATTGCCCCGGAGGACAGTCGACAAGACTATTTACAAGATAGGGTACCTCACCACGAGGCACCTGGAAGAGATATTTACAAGCGGATATTTACATATAATACAACTTTGGACAAACTTACCCTCATTCGAAATAGTGTTTGAGAAACTGCCCATTAACAGGCAATGCGACAGGTTCCCCAGTTAGGGTGTTGAGGCGGTAAGTATTTGCCCCGCAAATTTCTGAGATCAAGTATGGTCCGAGCCAGAGCCGTTGGAACTTGGTATGCTTTCCTTTCTTCTCCCGAGCCTTGTCCCACAATAGGACTAGATCTGAAATCTGAAAAGCCTTATATTGGGCTCTTCTGTCAAACCACCTTTTTACCACTGCTTGATGATGCACAAAATTTTCAAGGGCTACGTCTCGTTGATCTTCCATTTGTACCAGATTCAAGAGTTGAACCTCCATGATGTTGTCCCTGTTGTTAAATTCCTGCATAAACTGTAAAACTGGGATCTATAAGTTGACTGGGAATACAGGGTTTTGACCATAAACCAGGTGGAACAGGGATGTTCCCAGGGCAGCTTTGATGCGAATGCGATCCGCCCAGAGGGAGAATTTCAACTTTTGATGCCAATCCCGGGGATTCTATTCTAACAAATGTTTGATCACCTCAAGCAAATTCTTATTTGTTTATTCAGCAACGCCATTCCTCTAGGGGTAATAGTTGCTGAAAAACTTTAGAGTGATCCTCCGATTGTAGTTCCATTCAAGCAACTGCGCTGAAGAAAATGCCAGACCATTGTCACATACTAAAGCGAAGGGCATTCCAAACTGTGTGATGATGTTTTCTTCTAAGAACTTGATAACTATGTCTGCCATGTTATTTTTGCAAGGTATAGCTTCAGACCACCAAGTGCAGTAATCAGTAGCAGTCAAAATGTATCGGTGGTTGGCAGACGAGTTGGGGTTAATTTCCCTGATGAATTCAAATGCCCACTGGGCAAAGGGTCTAGCCTTGTAGACTGGTTGTAGAGGCATCACTGGGTTATGCTCACGATGCGCTACGGTTTGGCAAGTATGACATTTCCTTACATGAGCGTAAACATCTTTGAATATACAGGGCCAATAGTATCTGGCCCGGAGGATCTGATGGGCAATGGCATCGGCTGAGCCATGCCCGGTTCCAAACTGTCCATGAAATTCATCGATTATTCTCACAGCTTGGTCCCTATCGATGCACCAGAGGTACACTCCCTCATAGTTTCTATGGTAAAGCACGGAGTTTTTGATCATGAAGTGAGCGCTTTTCATCCGTAGGGCGCAACATTTGTGGGGAGGTAACCCCTCCGAACATTTTTTATTTAGCAACAAGTATACCAAATTGGTATACCATGGATCCTGGGTAATGGACCTCACCGTGTAAGTATGACATTCTATGTGGGGAGTCTCTTCTGCCATCCCCCGACTTAGTCCTTGGCCTTGGACTATTTTCATGGGCTGCATTTCTAAGTCATATTCCTGGAGGATGGCCATCCATTTCCCCCGTCTCTCGCCCAATTCACTCTGCATCAGCAGAGATTTGACAGCATGGTCCAGGATGATAGCATGCACTTTACTCCAGAGAATGTAATTCCAGAATTTCTTCACGGCGTGAAGTAAAGCAAAGGCCTATTTTTCTAGTGATGAATACCGGACTTCGGCATTCTTAAAGGGGGAACTCATGAAAGCTATGGGTCGTTCCTCCCCTACAACTTTTTGGGTTAACACTACCGCAGTGGAATGTGGCGAAGCAAATGAATAAATATAAAACGGGAGGGAATAGTCCGGACTAGCCAGGATAGGAGCTTCCGTTATTGTTTGTTTAATTTGGGCGAACGCCCGCTTTGCTTCAGGACTCCACTCAATCTTGGTATCTTTCTTCATCATTTCATTGAGCGGTTTAACTATTTCTGTGAATCCCGTGATGAAGTGTCGTACGAAGTTGATTTTTCTAAAGAAGGATTGCATTTCTTTCTTGCTGTCGGGCATCTGTAGATTCAGCAACACTTCGACTCTATTAGGGTTGATGGATATACCCTTCTCAGAGATAATATGCCCGAGCAACCTCCCTTCAGTGACCCCAAATATGCACTTCTTGGGGTTAAGGGATATCCCATACCGGTGACACCTCTCGTGGATCTGAGTGAGGTGGGCAGGATGATCACGCCTATCCCGGGAAAAGATGGTCAAATCATCCATGTAGATGATTATGCACCGATTTACGAGGCCCTCGAACGCAATGTCCATGGCCTTTTGAAATGTATCCCCTGCGTTGATCAGACCGAAGGGCATTCTCCTATACGCAAACGTTCCCCACTTAGTGGTAAATGCTATTTTCTCTCTGTCCTCATACTTGACCATGACCTGGTTGTACCCCGAATATCCATCCAAGAAAGACATCATCTGAGATCCATTTACTATCTGCAACACCTCATCCAACGAAGGGAGAGGGTGATTATCTTTTTTAGATGCCTTGTTCAAATTTTGGAAATCCACGCAAAGGCAAATCTCACCGTTCTTCTTCTTGATAGGAACCAAGTTGGCAACCCATGTAGTATGCCAGATCGGGAAGATTATCCGGGCTGATAGCAGTTTTTCTACCTCTTGACGAATCAGAGGCTCTATTAGGGGGTTGACCAGTCTTTACTTCTGCCAAAAGGGCTTAGCGTCAGGCTTCAGGGGAATGGTATGGGTCATGATGGATGTATCATATGTCTTTAAGTCTTCATAACCCCAGGCAATCACATCAATGTATTCTCGGAGAACCGTGAGAATCTTCTCCTTTTCCTCAGGGGAGCAGGAGGTACCAATGTGGATGATCTTCTCTTCACCAGGCTGACCGATGTTAACCTTTTCAAACTTTCCTCCCTCAGAGGAGGATGACACCTTCTCACGGGCCCAAGGGTCTGATTCAAAGATTCATTCTAATGCAACCATCCCCTTTGGGATGGTGTTAGTGTGTAAATCTATGATCCCATCGTCTTCATCACCCTACCCAGTATCATCATGGTCTCATTCCTCCACTATCTGATCCTCAAAAACACCAACATTGGCCATGAAGGCCAGGATATGTTGATCGTCCTCAAAAACCTGAAAGTGGGTGACATTGTTTGGAATGGACGGGGTGGGGACCATCTCAACTGAAAATCTCCGGAGTCGGGAGCCGGCCATCAGCTCAAGTGTGCTGGCAGAAATGACAAGGGCGTCCGGGACATAGTTTCGTGGCCGGGGAATGAGGTTAATGCCAAAGGTGTCAAAATCCTCAATAAGGCTCCAAGCCAAGTTGCAGTAAGTGGCTAGCCTTTTGTCATAACAAGTGTATTGACTCCGGACTTGTTTAACAATCAACTCTGAATCACCCAGAGCCCGGAGGCGGGTGATACCTTTGCGTAGTGCGAATAGGAGTCCAAGGACCAAAGACTCATACTCTGTGACATTGTTTGTACAGTTAAACTGCAGCTTATAAGACGCGAGGAAGGATTTCCCTCGCGGATTGATTAATTCTACCCCGGCCCCAAAACCCTGTTTGGATCGGGACCATCAAACTTCAGGGTCCATAAGTCATTGTTTATAATTTGGGGCTGGGGAGGGGGAGTTTTCTTTGGATTACTGCTGGGAGACTTGGGGATTTCTTCCTGGACCGCCGGCGTGAAAGTAGAATTTACCTCCAGAGGCGTTTTGACTTGTGATTCCCGGGGGGATGGAACCAAAGGAGTGCATCCCATAGAATTACTGGGTCCCGGGGAATCAGTTGTATGTTCCTTCCGAAAGGTATCAAGTTGCCAGTTAGTGATCGATAGACATGGTTCACACTCATGCTCTGAATGTTTTTGGTAATGCACTCGGCACCAGGTGCCGTACAGGAGTGTGGCAAGGGTCGCTGTGGGGCCCTGAGAGTTAACTTCAACTCTCACCTTTTCTTCTAAGTCCTGTGCTCTTTGCAACACTACGAAACCCTCTCTGGGGATGAAATCGAATGTTAAGATTTCAAGAGGCTGGTACACGCCCAGAGAAGTCTCAGAGAAAAGGACTTCATTGACCTTCCCAACCTCGGTAAGGGCCTATTTCATCTGGGGTTCTCTTTTGACCTGGATCTGATTGGATTCTCCCTCCCATGGAAGCCATAAGTGGGTGAAGTCGGTTGAAAAGTATGTATTCAAGGATTTTGACCAATTCTGACTTAGTAACATCCCGTAGGTCTCTGGGATGTCCACCACTTGAATGTCAATGATGCTAGCTATCTTGGGGTCCTGGATAAGGTGTATCCGGACGTTCTTCAATTCCCCCACCATTTTCATAGCAGTCTTGTCTAGTTGGATTACTGCGCCATTAAATGGGGTGGGGTGGAGTCCGAGCTTCTGACAAATGGACAAGGGCATGATGTTACCTAAAGCTCCGGAGTCTACTAAGCAGTTGTATATATTTTTTCCATATATATTCAGGCCTAGTAGGAAGGGAGGATCCTCATTGTTTCCCTGAAAAACAACCGCATTAGCATCTTCAAAGGAGACGGTCTTGGGTGGGCGGCTGACTGCTTCCGGGTTCCCTAAGAGCTTTAGAAGGGACTTCTTCTGCTCGGGACAATTTAACAAAACCTCCATCAAGGTCATGGAGGTGGTGGTCTGCTCTAACACCTTCGTGATATCGAATCTTCCTCCTGGGAACGGGTGATTTTCCTCGATGAGGTCTTTCGCTTGGGTAGGGCTAGGACCTTTTAGGGGTACGGGTCGATCAGTTGCGTTATTCCAGGGAGGAGGACTGTCTTTGACAGGAGGTGTAGGTGTGTAAGCTGGTCCTTTATCAGCCTGGCTCCGGGTATTGTATGGAGCTCATGGGTTAGTAAAGGCGTTGGCCTCGAAGGGTGGAATGGATTCATCAAATAATCCCTGCAACTTGGATTCTTCTTCATCTTCTCCGGAAGTTCTGAAGAAGATGGTATCGCATGTGAAGCCGCTGTGAGTCATTTCCTGGACAGGAGGTTCTGGAGGGGTAGCATCGTGCGACTGCTGCCTGTCCAGCTGGGAGATCATGATAACCTTCTCCAAAGTGGCACAATTCACCTCATTGTGGGAACCAGTATCATGCAATCTACACCAGTTAGTCATGGGCTAGAAATTTGTGACTGGTGTAAAATGTGATGGTCCAGCACCACTTTGGTTGGTGTTTGGGTTCAGAAGTGGGCCTCCGGTGTTTGCGTTGTTATTCCATTACTGTTGATTGGGCCTAGGCCCGTTGTTGAAGTTTCTTCCTCCGGAATTGTTGTTTCATTGGTTGGAGAAGATATTTCCCCTCTAGAAATTTGAATTCTGGGGTGAGTAGGACCCCGCCTTTAGTTGACCCATGTCCATAGTCAAAGTGTACAGCATTCGCCGGAGGGATTCGACCTCGGTGGTCAACTAAGTGTTAGCATCACAATGCGATGGCTGTGGTTGTTGTTGGCTTCCCGGGAAGGCAACAGGATTAACCAGAGTCGAGGGCAGCAATCCTCTAGCCGCGGACGACTGGAAGAATGGCATTTCAGACGGTTGTGTCTGAGTCTGTTGTGTCTGCTGTGGCTGGTTCCAAGGGAAGACTTCCAGACCCAGTGTGATTTGGGTCTGGGCTGGGTAAACATACCGTGCCTGTTGGTCTATTACGGGTGGCCGAGGATTCATTGCCATCGAGGGGGCACCTATTACTAGGTTTGGGTTGTAACCCCCGGCGTATGCAGTTCCGCTAGGGATCATGTTGAAAGGTGTGTTCTATCCAATCCCGCCTGGGGATTTGTTGAGACCACGGGACAACTCTAGGGCTAGGTTGTAGACTTTTGCCAAGGTATCCCGGTCGCCCGGGGCGGTTGTTCTCCAGAGGAGGGTGGCAATGAAAGGGTCCATCAAATTAAGATATGTCTGTATGGTTACATCTGGAGATGGGACAAAAGGGCCCGTGCACCGCTTCAGGGCGCGTTGGAACCTATGATTGAATGCTGCAAGAGGTTCATTGGGTTCCTTTCTGATGGAGATGAACTGGCTATGGGACCAAGCTGGGTCCACATGCATGTGGAAGGCAGCCAAGAAGGCGTCCTCCATATCCTGCCAGGTGTTGATGGAGTTGGCAGGCAAGTTTAGGTACCAGTTCAACTCACTTTGTCCCAAGGACAGGGGGAACATGCGGGTCACAACATCCTCATGCTGAATCTGGTGTCAATTCATGGCATCTTTGTATGCCTGTAAATGCTCTTCTGCAGTCTGTGAGCCTAAGTGCTCATATCACGGGCAGATTTTCTCTGGGTGAGAGGGTAAATCATTGGTTGCACCCAGAAAAGTGCCCATTGGGGACCTAGTGTTTCTGAAATATGCAACCATTGGGGGAACTATATGTTGGATATCTTGGGTACTGTTTCTCGGGATTGTCTGAGAAGTTTGAGTATTTAGAGGTACGATAGATCCCCAGATAATAGCGGCTGGTAGGACTTTCGAGGTCCATTTCTTTTGAGTAGGGGGCTCGAGTTTGAAAAACTTTCTGGGATACGGGGTGGACCTAAGGACTCTTTTGAATTTCACAGGGGAGAAAGATCCAATCCCACTGAAGGCTTGTCTCCTAAAACTATAACTCGGGGAACCCTCAGAAGGTGTAAAATCAGAATCTCTATAAGGGGATGAGTTCATGCCCTCCTTCTAGCGCCAGTTTCTATTGACGGGGTTTTGCTGACCGGGTCCGCCAACGGTCATAAGTTGTCACCAGGTTCTGAGGAAATCGGCCAACTCCGCCTGCAAAGGTTGTTCGGGGGAAATAAATCCTCTGGGCCTTCAAGCACCTGGGTGTCAGGTCACGACGGTGCGGGGCTCGGTTGGGAGAGGTGACTATTTTTGAGGGGGATAGCTGGTTTCTTCAACTCATTCTTCCAGAGATTCAATATGGTAAGGGTTTCCTAGAGCATTCTACACTTAGCAAATAAAATAAAAAAGATCCTGCAGGGTTAGAAACATTTCATCTAACTACAGTCATGCCGAAATGTCCAGAACATCAATAATACTCTGAAATACTACACTAAATACTGAAGAAATACACAACCATCAGCTAGCATTTTATCAGCAGCGGGAGTAAAGAGGCTGTTAATCTACTTAACAAATCAGAGCAAAGGACCTAAAGAACATTAAAAACATGAAATACCATTAACTTAGAAGCAGGAACACCAACAACATCATTGTCAAGAATTCTTCCTTCTTCATTAATATTCAGTCCAGCAAGCACTGGTGCGTGATACAATGGCGGCTCCAGGGGAGCATCTAACTATTGAGAATAGAACCAAGGAGCATTGAGCTCTGCAACTTAAAAAGAGAATCACTTTGCTATTGCTATGGACAACAAAATCATCAATTTTGCTGACCCTTGGAAATGGGCCGATTTGCCTATTTATACAACTCTCTTCTAAACCTAACCCTATTTATATCATGCTCTTAATAAAATACAATATCCGGGGGCCGGTACTACTTGCGCCACCCTACAAAAGACCTGGAGATGGAATAGGTCTGTCATGTCAGAAGAATAAGATAAGAATATACATTGGAAGAATCAGTCTCGAGAAGAGAGTAGGAGAGAAAAAGGAAGAAAGTAGGTCCCCCAGGGACCGAGGCAACATGCCTCATAAATGGGAGATGCGGTGCCCTATCTCCAATGTGCCAGGTGTACTCCTGAGCGGCGCCTCGAGAAGACCACCTTGTCAGAAAACCAACTGCCGAGCCAACGCCTCTTGATGCGCCCAACTACCTTCTGACAGTCTTTATTAACTGCCTCTGAAAGTGACCGGTCGGCCTCGGGGACCAGGACACAGATCACTTTAAAGAATACAAAATTGTTGGACCCGAGACTCCGGGATCTGGGAACTTACGTCCCAAAAGAATAAAGAATACTCAAAATAAAGAATGCTCAACACTTGAGTTCTCCCCGACCCCCAGAGAAAGCTCAAGGTTGCTTATTATCGTTGAAGGCCTGGAGGAGGCGAGAAATGCCATCCTCATCTACATTCTTCAGGCTGGCCCTTCTATGCTTGGCGGCCTCAACTTGTTCCCCCAGGTCCGGAACATTTTCTTTAAATTCATCTCCCATCCTCACTGCATCATTGCCCTTAAGTATCATTTCGGTTAATTTTTTCATTTAGGCCCTGTCTATCCCCCCCGGGGATTGATATCGGGATTGCATTATTTCATCAAAACTCCCCAAAACTGAATCTTTGAGGGTGTATGTATCTGTACTAAGGGGATCAGCCCCAAAAATATTTATTACATAAGAATTTTATAAATTAGAAGGATATTTTACGGTGTTTACCTTCTCTTGCAAGGACTCTACCAGTTGCTTGGTTACCTCCAATGTGAGGTCAAGTCTGGCGTGCTGAGTCCTTACAAAATCAAATGATTACTCACCCAGAATTCCAGATTCAAAAATCATATCTTCCCCCAAGGTGAGGAGCTCTTCGAGCTCTACCTTCCACGCTTGGTAATTTTCAGCGTCACTCTCCCACTGTTCAATAAGTGTTTCTTCCTAGTGAATAATTTGCTGGGCAGTGTATAAATTCGGGAGAGTGGACGCTAGAAAATGCCAGGTGTTTCCTATTTGTAGGGTGACCCATTCGTCTACTGCTTGGGCCTTCTTTTTCATTACACGCAGGGAGTCTATGTCACTCTGCAGTAGTTCTTCTGTTGTATAGGCCTCCAGAGGACCGATATTGATGGGTCAGGCTAGCTCAGTAAGCAACCCCATAAGATTTGCATTCTTTTCTTTCTCCTCTTTGAGCCTCTGGGCCTCCTTTTCATATCGGGCCTCTACTTCCCTTGCTGCTTCCTTCAGCAAATCTACCTCACCTTGCTTTCCACTTTTGCCCAGGGATACCTCTGCAACATTGTAATCAGCGGGGTCTGCGGTTGCTTCATCGGTGTCTGGGGGAGGTGTTGCCACAATGGCAACTGTTTCTCCGCCCGGCCCAGTTCGTAGAGTATGAACTGTCTGGGCCTTCTTTGCCTTTGGTGGGGCCTGAGCTAGGGCCATCATTTTGGCTAGGGAGGGAGGAATCACCGGTGCGGACTGAGCTTTTCTCTTTTTTATCTCTACCAGCTTCTAAGGTGGGAGAGGTGGCCTTCCTGCCAGAACTTGTTCTCCTGATTCTTTCCCGGTGTCCGGTGGCTATTGCTCCTCTTCAATGTGAACTTCATCCATTCCCCTCCCTGCCTTAACTTCTTCTGCAGCAGTATTTTCTTTGTCGAACTCCATCTCCTTAGCCTTGTCCTATATGTCTATTGCTGGGTCTGGACCTTGGTAGGCTTCTTCGGGGATTTCCTCTTCGTGCTGCTCTTCTCCCTTTTCTTCTTCTTCTGTCAGAGTTTCTTCTTCTGTCGGTAGTAGGGGAGGTATCAGGCTGAGATTTAGAGTTTGGGCCGCTGTGATAACCTACCCGAAGCGTGCTCTCGGGAGTGGCCTTGGGAACGTGGCGGCTGGGTTTACGATTATTCTCGAAGGTCTGGTTCCTCCAGCAGATGCCATTTGTTCACCTAGCTTTAGTTGGTCCACTCCCAGACCTTGCATCTCTTGAGCCCCAGAGATAATCTCCGGCTCTGGCTCCTTTTCTTTCTCTTGCTGCTCTTGCCCTGCGGCTTCTTGTTCTGCAGCTTCTGGTTCTATCTCTGGGACTTCCGCCCCTGCTTGCGTATCGTCCCCCTATAAGTTTCCGAAATCATCGGCTGCAAACACATCAAATTCTTCTTCTAGAGGGGGACTGGCCGGGACCTCTCCAAGCTCTGTTTCTTTCTCTAGCTCCAGGGAACTGGAAGAAAGAATCTCTATTTCTTTGGGGAGAGACACCTCTGGCGCTGGTTCTGCCTTAGGCTATTTGATGTGGTTTCTCTTCCGCCGAGTGACCAGAGGCGGTCCCGCATCTCTTATTACTGCTGCTTCTAACGGATCCACCCCCATTTCCTTGACCATTAAGGCTGCCAATGACGGGGAGGAAGGAGGGCGAAGTGGCCCGGTCATTAATGGTTGGGTGGCCAGCTTCGTAATTAACTATTCCCTCATTTGCTGGGAAGCTACCACCGATTGTTTTATTTTCTCGGTGATGGGGACTTCTTGCGCGGAAGGGGTTGTAGCTATTTTCTTCCCTTTGTCTGCACCCTATGAAGAAGTCCTGGCCCCCGGGGTCAATCTTGGTACCGGTGGTGGAGTTAGCTTTGGTGCCGGCTGGGCTGTCCGGCGAGTACTCCCGGGGCACACTTTCTTGAAGTAGGCGTGGCTTCGCTCTACTACTTCCCGAGTGAAGTCTTCAATTGTGGGCTCTTCCTGGGCTGCCCAATTTACCGGTGGAAGGGCTCTTTTTTCGATCCCCTTTTCTTTGTACTGGGGATCTTCAGTGGGGGCGATGTCTGAGAAGTCAGCTGGGAATTTCTCGAGCTGGAGCTTCTACATCATTCCGGCTGTCATCCTGAAATTGTGCCTGTTCCACACCTCCACATCATCTTGGCAATCTGCCCAGAAATCCTCCATATGTATTCGGTGGGGCTCTGAATCCCGGGGCAGTGCCGTTGCAATTCGGCCATGCGGATCAAAATTCTTCCGTGCCAGATAGAACTCTTGTAAGTTGTAGCTTTTTAACTCATTGTCTGCCTCCTTTGCAGTGGCCAGACTGCATGTGTAGTTCCCACATGAGATTGGGAACGAGACGTTTGGGACCTTCTTGTGGGCCAAGAAGGTGTACAGCTCCATTATTTGCCTGCAATATTCCAGCAGCACGATCCTGTCCCCACAGTGCCTGGGCAACAAGTAGGGTTTCCCAGAGAAGCCGGCGACACTAATGTATGAGTGCTGCTAGAATTGAACATAGTAGTGTCCATAACTACTAACCAATTTCATCACCTCAGTGGACAGGTGGTATCTGGCATCCCGGGTTGGTGTAAGCAGATGGTAGTAAACGAACACGTCGTTTACTCAGCAGAAAGTGGGGAAACTGGCTTCCCATTGAATTTGTGGGAAATGGTCCCACGGTGCCTTATATCCCAGGCCAATCCTGAGTACTCCGTCAGTGAGCAGGCCATGAGAGTGGGGCCTTTGTTGCGCCAGGGCCCAAAAAATGTAAGAAGACATATAGAACTTCTTTTGGTTCAGTTGCCGAAACCCGGAATCGACGTGATTGGAAATTATGGTGGCCCAGTCAAAGAATCCCTCCTTGGTAGCGATGCCAAGGACAAAATAATACATCCATTTTGCAAATTCCTGGGCGGAGGGTTGCCCGAAGACCCAGGCTAATGCTATCATCCCCATCTAGATGCTCTCTTTGAATTCAGAGCGGGGAATCTCTATCTTCATTCTTTTTGGGTCCCTCTCTGGGACCTTGAGCCAAAGGGTATTCATGTATACCTGGGCAGCATCCTCCAGTTGTGTAAACTACTTCAAGGCATTAGTCCTTATGACCACCGAGGCCTTGGCAAATTGTGGGATCCCCAGGCTTGCTTAGAAGGTGACTGGGTCGAGAGACACCAGTGGAGTGGGGTATCCTGTGGGCTCCGCGGGTGCGAGCATGACGGCTCAGACGGAAGAGTTGTAGTGGCTCGCCAATGTTAGGATAAGCTCTGGAGATTGCACGAAGCAAGGGAAACAGGCCGCCCGGAGGATTCCAGAGTTCCCGAAGTTGATGGCCAATGGATCTCCAGCCTGTCGCTGGATGTGCATAATCTTTACCAAGGCCTGCATTTCTTCCCAAGTCCCGACACTAGTGTCGGTCATCAATTTTACCTTGGACTCAATCTTTGAGCCCACAATCTCATTATCTTGTACAAACTTCATGGTGAGGGGCAGCTTTGCTAGGGCCCTCTCCATCTTTGACTTTGCGGTGGCCCTAGTCTCTGTTGCGGTTGGCAGTTCTGGACTTCCGGGCAGAGATGATGCGGATGCTTCAGACATGTTTGTAATATGAAGTCTGGGAACCTGCAAGACAGGACGACCGTCATAATGTATTTATTAAAATAATTATTCTGGGAGTCCGGAGAACCTACCACCGTGATGTTTTCTTTCCTAAAAAGTTAGTATTATGCAAAGGCAACCGAAAAGCAAAACATACTGTAAACTTTAATAATCTTTGTTGCACATCCGGGTCTGTGGATTTTATCATACTTGGTAAGGACACAGGATGGGTGGTGGTAAAAGGCCCGAGGTCTAGAGAAATGACCGTTAGCAAGGATGAATGAAAAAGCAAGTTGTCAAGCCCACGTGGGCGCCACGTGTGTTGGCATTAAATGGATGTGATGGTGATGACGGTGGAGCCAACTGTCCGAACGTGCAAAAAGGGAAAGCTACTTGGCTGGAAGTAATTGCGCACATGGGAAATAAATGAGGCTCTGACAGCCTTGATGGAGGAGAGAGAAAACCACCTGTTTGAAATCGGCTGAGAGCCGAGTTTCAAACAGGTGGTTTTCTGCCTCGGAACAAGCTTAGAGGCAAGAAACTAGAAGCAAAGGTGACTCGACCAGCTTGTCAAGCCACCTGAAATAATATACATGGAGCTGAGGGATATATACATAAAAATAAGGAGATATATACAAGGGTTACATACAGCCATGTACATATATACATGAATATACAACATGAGACAACGCTCTCGAGAAAACCAGACAACGCAGAACGAAACAACTATCTACATATTTACATTATTTACACAATCTACAGACTTTACAGACAAACAACTTCCGCACAGAGGGCAGACAACCCTCCGGCAGAGCCGACCCACCAACAGGCGGCAAAACCAGAAGACCACAGACCAGACAAGATAGAGAAGCAAAACAAAACAAAAGAAAACAAAACCAAGCAAACCCAAAGAAAAACTAGAAAGCGGAAGCAAAACAGAGAGGAGGGAAGGCAGAAACACCAACCTGAGAATGCAGAAGGCAGAGGAGGAGGAAGGATTACCGAGGGAATTCTGCAACAACCCGAGTTGTCAAACTTATCAGAATCACCACCACAAAGCGCCTGTACTTTCCTGAGAACGACAGAAGGTGTTAAGCTTTGATTATTACTAACTTTCTGCAAATACTCTGCTAATTGCTTTGAAATCGCTCTTTAATCTTCTCTAAGCGCTTGAAGGTTTTAATCGCGGTGAGTGTGAAAATGACAGGTAATTTCTATTTATACCCATGGTACAGAAATCCTCCTCCTCCGGCAATTCCCAGACGAGCGAAACCTTCGGACTCCGGGCCCGGGGATTCCTTGCGATGATATTATTAAGAACATCATAGCGAAGAATCCCGGGGTCCGGAATCAGGCTTCCAACAAAAGAAAACCTCCGGGACCGGAATCCCGGAGGAGAAAACCAACAAGCAAAACAATACACCGGGGAAGAAAACCCCAGAGAGAGAGAGAAAGAGAAGAAAGGAAAAGAAAGACAAGGCAAAACCGCAAGCAAAAGAAAACCAAAGCAAAAAAAAAGGGGGACCCAACATTTTGCACACAAAATGTAGGGACGGGGATGCAGGGCATAACAGGTTTAGTTACTTTGAGTGGTTCCTAATTTTCAATAGTTGTGCTAGATAGTTTAAGAGATTTAAGCCATTATATTGCCTTTGTCTTCTCATGCATCTATTGAGGGTTGTTAGTTACTATGTTTACGCCATGTACTTCATTATAGGAGCTTCTAATTGCTAGTGTTACATATAGCTTCTCTTACATTAGAGGTTTCTCTCCCAGTATTGGATCCCCCCCACTTTTTAAATCATCTCTAGTTTGTGCTTAGTGCCTCCTATGTGGTCGAATGTTGTATTTTTACTATTTTTAGTTGTAAAGTTTGTTTTTATCTTTCCTATGGGTTGGAGTTATTTTTTTAACTCATTACTATATTGTTTTAGTAGTAGCATTTGCCTAGTTTGTGGCCTTTGGTGGCGGTGTATATATTTAGGGGTATAAATTATATTCTTGGTGTGATGCTCTTGATCACCTAGTTTCTTATACTTCTAGCTCTCAAGGATGTTTATTTTCTATTTATGATGTTTAGAGCCTGAGATTGGTGTTTATCTTCTTTCAACATTGGTGTTGGTGCTTCTAGGGATCACCACTTCTTCAAAATTAGTTGTATGTTCAATGAAAATGGATCTGTGTGAATCAATACTTGTTGGAAGATCTTTGGGGAGTTGAGAACTCTAGTTTATTCTCAACTTGCTGCAGGATCTTTGCATATGATATGCCTTTTCATGCTTTCCTCCTCTCTCCTCTAGTGACTTCTAAGTTCTACTAGAAGGATCCAATTATGAAAATCCCATATTCATTGTGGATGTGGAGCTATCTTTGGTTTCTAAAATAATCTTGGTGTTTGAGGCTTGGGGGGGGGGGGGGGGGGGGGGTTTTTTTTTTTTTTTTTTTNGGGGGGGCATTTTACTGTATTTTATTAGCTTACCCTACTATTGCAGTTTTTTTGGTAACTGGGTATTCTATTTTATTCTCTGCATGCTATTATATGTATTTACTTTTATTTTAATTTAAAATTAAAGGAACATGGACTTTTACCCTTAAAAAAAATATTATAAAAAAGAAATTTGTTGTAGTGAAAGTTAAATGCATTATGGAATAATGTCACTCAATAATAAATAATGGAAAACAATTAATTTTAAATAAAATAACAAGTGATAGAAACATTTTTTTTTAAATATACCTTGAATCCACATAGAAATGCCATGACTCATTAGTATACACCATCTTTTAATTTTTAACTGTTTATTACGTAAAATTGACACAAATGGATACAAATTGATTATAAGCATCCCAATTAGGCCAAAGAGTTGAACATGCTATTGTAGGATCACCCCAACATCTTAGAAGGTATGTAAGAGCATGACTCATCATTATAGGGGTTACTCAAGACTAACCTTCTTATGACATGCAAGGGATAAGTTATATATTGGAACATTGACTATGATAATGCTAATTTTAGGTATTCCCATGGAGAATCTTTCAATATTATTATTTATTTGGTTAATATATTCTTGTTTATGACATATAATAACATGTAAGGAATTTTCATAGCATAATATAAAGCAAAAAGACCAAGAGTGGAGTTCAGATTTGTGCCTTGGCCTTTTGGGTTCCATGCATCCGTTGGCCTTGCTAATTGTTTTCCAAAACCATGTGATGTTTTCTAGTTTATCCTTCTCCTATAGATTGATTCATGGTGTTAATGGATGTATTGATTATTTTTCAATTGTTGTGTGTATCAATGTGCTACATAATTCAAAGGAATCAATTTACATATATTTTAATTTGTATTATCATAATACAATCTTGGGTGTCTTTTGTTGTGGAATTATTCTTGCAATGGTTTCTCCCTATAAATATACATGTTATGGCTTTCATCTTATTTATGATTGATTTCCATTTCTATATGATATATCATTGTTACCAAAGTTTAACACATCTTTTTGTGTTGCTTACACCTTACATAATAATATAATATTTTTTAGTTGTGTTTCATCTTAGGATGTGTATACTACACCAAGATAAAATTCTTGGAGGTATTCTATGGGGTATTCAACATGAATTTCCTACCTATTATAAGGGATCATGGTTTAAGAAATACTACTTAGTGATTATTTGAAGCCTTTTATGTAAAATATGGTTTTATATTCATCTCATATCTCTTATATGGATTTGGTTATACTCACTCTTCAAATCAATCTTTTTGAAGTACTTGGGCTCTATATTGATAATCTATTAAATCATCCATTTAGGTTAATGGAATGTTATTTTTTATTTTTATCTTTGTAATAGATTCTGAATTAATTCTCATATATGTCACTTTTGATCCCTCTTGGGTGCTAGTGTTATTGATATAAAGCATACAATCATGGATTTGGCCCCAGAAAGTGGAAATGACTCCGGGCAGCCAAACTATTAAATCGTAGTGGGTGATGAATATATTTGGTGATGCAGGGGACCCCTAAAACACCCAAAGCACATGCACTTTACATTATATAAGGGTTACTCCACCCAAGATTCATGCATATTATAACTGTGCAATAAGAAAAGGGGGTCAACTGTGGATTTCAATCCCCTAAACTAAAGCACATTGGAATACAAAACCACCTCAAGATAAGTATGATTGACATCACTTGATTGAAAGGATGCCAATGCAATAGTTATGCTAGATTAGGGTTTTTATTCCTTTGTTTCTTAGAATTGGGAAGGAAATAGATAATGTACTTATGCTAATGACTAAATGTTATAAGAAATTAACTAGTTGAACTAATAATAAGGTAAAAAGGGGATTTAGAATAGACTTGTATGAATTTAGGACCAAAATAGGAAGAATGGTGATGCAAATCTGAATTTTTGACTGTTGGGATCCCACAGACACTTGTAACTGCAAAATTAAAACCTTCATCCTAGACCTTGTCTGCAAGCTGAATCAAAGCCTGATTTGGGAGGGACAAAAAACCCTAGGAATTTTGTTCCTGTGAACAAAATGCCTAAGGTGTTTTGCACCCTACTTTTGAAGTCAGGATAGACAACACAATAACTATTACAGGGTAGAGAGTTTGGTTTTCTTCCAACGATTTTTTCCAAAGTCTTCTATACCTACAAATATGAGAAATGTATATGTGGGTGGCTATATAGGGGTTTTCCCTGGTCAACCACCCATTTTGGTGATTCCCACCTCCGGAGATAGCCAGTGTAATAGATATAATGTTTTTTTTTTTTTTAATCTTTGTAATAGATTATGAATTCATTCTCATATATGTCACTTTTGATCCCTCTTGGGTGCTAGTGTTATTGATATAAAGCATACAATCATGGATTTGGCCTCAGATAGTGGAAATGACTTTGGGAAGACAAACTATTAGATCGTAGTAGGTGATGACTACATTTGGTAATGTTAATGGAATGTATTTTTTATTTTTATCTTTGTAATAGATGATGAATTCATTCTCATATATGTCACTTTTGATCCCTCTTGGGTTCTAGTGGAAATGACTCTAGGAAGACAAACTATTAGATCATAGTGGGTGATGAATACATTTGGTGATGCAAGGGGACTCCTAACACACCCAAAACACATGCACTTTATATTATATAAGGGTTACTCCACCCAAGATTCATGCATAACATTTGTGCAATAAGAATAGGGGGTCAGCTATGGAGTCCAATCCCCTAATCCTAAAGAACATTGGAATACAAAACAACCTCAAGATGAATATGATTGACATGACTTGATTGAAAGGATGTCAATGTAATAGCTATGCTCTCGGGTTTTTTATTCCTTTGTTTCTTAGAATTGGAAATGAGATAGAGAATGTACTCATGCTAATGACTAAATGTTATAAGAAATGAACTAGTTGAACTAAAAATAAGGTAAAAAAGGGATTTAGAATAGAATTGTGTGAATCTAGAACCAAAATAGGAAGAATGGTGACGCAAATATAGATTTTTGACTGTCGGGATCCCGCAGACACTTGTAACTGCAAATCTAAAACCTCCAGCCTGGAACCTATCTACAAGCTGAATCAAAGTCTAATTTGAGAGGGACAAAAATCCCTATGCATTATGTTCCTATGAACAAAATTCCTAAGGTGTTCTACACCCTAATTTTGAAGTCGGGAAAGATAAAACAATAACTATTATAGGGTAGAGAGTGTGGTTTTATTCCAACATTTTTTTCCAAAGTCTTTTGTACCTGCAAATATGAGAAATATGTATGTGGGTAGATATATAGGGGCTTTCCATAGTCAACCCCCCATTTTGGTGATTCTCACCTCCACAGATAGCTAATGTAATAGAGATAATGTGTGTTGTGCTGACGAATTTAGAGTATGTAATTTTCTATGAGCCTAAGCTCATTAATGTATGTAATCTAGCCTAGTGTGCTAGTGCAAATGGGTGGTCCTACAATAGTGTGTCTCAAATTTTTTCTCGTCCAAATTTTTGCTAAAATCACATCTTTTTAAGAAAATATAATGATTTAAGTTTTTAGAGATCCCATTTGAAGGAATTCATTGAATATGGTTAGATCAAATCATGGGGCTTCACTTAGTGAACCTGGGTTATAGCACGTACGTTTGTGGCATACTAAAGAATCCCCCTATTTTGAAAAAATATTGCCCTATACTCCTTTCTTGTCATTTCCTCCCAATACACAACCCAGATTAAAAACCCCCTATTTTTGGCTAGATATTATATGTATCATTTTTTTCTTTAGCATTTTGCATACCCCTTTATATTTCTATCTTATCTTATGATAAAAAAAATGGGCTAGGTTTTAATAAAAAAACTAGAGCTGGTGAAATGTGTGTTAGGACTTCTAAATCAGAGGGTGATCAGAGGTCACCAGTCAAAATTTTAAAGAGATGAACTTTGATGAGATAAACATTACTCCTGTAGAGGCCAAAGAAATCGTCTTGAAAAGCAACATGTTAGTTATTTGAGGGTTGACATTAGAATAAATGTTTTTCTTGATCAAGTAAGGCAAAAAGAAGTTCCCATGATGGCAGAAAAGTTTAATTCTGAGGAAGGGGTGAGTGGAGAAGGGTATAATCCTCAAACTGAAGTTCTTGTTGTATGGGTCACTTTTAAGAGCAAAGTTCAATTCCAAGGAATGGCTGAGTCCCATACAACTCATGTAAAACACCTATGGCTTGTACTAAGTCATATTCTTTTATTCATTCAAATCATTTTAACCATTATTATATTCAAATCATTGTTTTCCATTCAAATCCTTTTAACCTTATCCTTGAAATAGAGTCATTGAATAAATAACACATTCTACAATTAGGATTTGTGAAGATGAATACATAACACCCTTAGTTTATTGGATTCATATGATTCTGAATACTCTCCATGGAGACAATCCATGACTGTTACAACATTAATGCACAAAATGGAACACCCCTACTTATGAAATTAAATTCAAGAAGCCTTGTAGTTCTCTCTACACACTACAGAACATACAACTCTCTAATTACACCCCTTTTTCCCCCAATTTTTCTAGCCTCTATTGATCGACCTTGAAATCTATTTTATAATGCAAGAGATGCTACAAGCTATAGGAAGACAACATACATAAAACATGTAGAGTCGCCACAAATTGTTTGAGGGTGATCCCACAATAGTGGGTTACACTTTTTTGGAGGAAGGAATTCACCCCAAAAAGCGCGATGGAGGAAAACAAAATCACTTTCGATCGAAATAAGAATGAACTTTCGATCACAAGTGAGTGATTTATGATCGAAAGTACCAAAAATTGGTACTTTCGATCGAAAGTACTAATTTACTTTCGATCAAAAGTAAGTAAGTACTTTCGATCGAAAGTACCTACCTACTTTTGATCAAAAGTAATTTAGGGCTTTTTTGGTGGGGTTTTTAACCCACAGAAATAGTCATTTCACTGTTTCGGTTGGGTTGAAAGTGTATTGTTGTGGGGCTTCCGTTCCACAAACTTCATTTTCAAACAGGTATTTTATATTTCTATTTGCATTTTTTTATTGTTTTTAATATATATTATTTGTATATATGCATGAATATGTATATATATATGCATATATATATATATGTGTATGTGTGTATATGCATATATATGTGTGTATATATGTATATATGTATATATGTGTGTATATATGTATATATATGCATATATATGCATATATGCATATATATGCATATATGTATATACATATATATATGTATATATATATGTATGTATATATATATAGACATATATATATGCATGTATATATTACATGTATATAATATATATGTACATATACACATGTATATGTACACACACATATATGTATATATATGTATGTATGTATATATATTATACATGTATATGTACATATATATATATATACATGTTGTATGTATATACATGTATATGTACATATATATATACATATATACATATATATATATACATACATATACATATATATATACATATACATATACATAT
>MU226183.1:1185791-1211182 GCA_018584345.1 Thuja plicata | reverse complement strand
TATATATATGTATGTATGTACATGTAATGTATACATGTATATATGTATGCATGTATATGCATGTATATATATGTACATATATATGTATACATTTGTCATATGTATGTAGGTATGTCATATGTATGTATGTACATGTATATATGTCATATGTATATATATATATATGTACGTACATGTATGTCATATGCATGCATATATGTCATATTGTATGTATGTATGTATATATACATACATGTATATGTTGTATGTATGTCATATATATGTATGTACATGTCATATGCATATACACACACACACACACATATATGTGTGTGTGTATATGTCATATATACACATTACATATGTATATGTATACATCATATGTATGTATGTACATGTACATATATGTATGTATACATGTATGTATGTATATGTACTTAAGTATATATGTATATGTACATATATGTATGTACATGTATACATGTATGTATTTATGTATGAATGTATGTACATATACATATATGTATATACATATATATGATATGTATATACATATGTACATATATATGTATGTCATACATGTATATATGTATATATGCACATGTGCATATGTGTATATGTATGTCATATGTATGTATATGTCATAAATATATACATGTACATACATGTATATATATGTACATGTTGAATATGTATGTACATATGTACATATATATCATATGTATGCATATGTACTTATGTACATATGTCATATATATATATATGTGTGTGTGTGTGTGTGTATACATATGTACATATGTTGTCACATATACATACGTGTATACATACATACATACATGTGTATATGTGTGTAATTGATTTAAATGTAATTGATTTTACTTTGAAATAATATAGCGAAATGTGTACCTTTTAAAAAAAAATTCAATTAAATTCTAGGAAAGCATATATGTAGACTTCATTTGACAGTAAATAAAATATTTCAGGTACATACATATATATAGATCTATCAGACATATTATTACACATCACACATGACAGATGCACCGATTCCCCCTGAGCAACTATTTGCACGCACTAGTAGAGAAATTCAAAGGTTGCAAGATTCCATTAATAATTTGACTAGCTCTATTGTCTATAAGAGAACTGATAGAAGTTACCTTGTAGAGTGTGCTTACACAAATGCTTCTAGACTAGAATTTTCTCTTTCTAGTCCACTTAGGATCACAATATCTCTTTAGGACCTCTCTAGTCTCTAGGTACTGAACCTAAGACCACTCCTATCTCTTCTCTAGGAGTCTTCAATTTTGTGTTTCACTCTAAGGGACAACTATCTCATAGTTTTGTCTTAATGCTCTCTATGGCTTGAAGAATTTCAATGTCGAATCCTTCATACCAACTTCTCTCTTGAAACAAGGTCCATGTATAGGCTTGGAATGATCATTCTACATCCATTCCACTCCATTCCCATAAGTCTTCAAACCCAATTTGATCGAGTTCACAATTTGCCTTCAAAATGTCCTATTAGGCCTAATGATCCTATTAGCCCTATCTAGAGGGTTTTTATGAATTAACTCTCAAAACTTACTCACAACCCCAAAATATAATCAGGGATCCATATACTCTTTTGGGAGACCTGAAATATTTATAAGGTCTAAGGTCCCCAACCTGTCTATACATCACTGTCCTAAAAAGTAGGGCTTTTAGGCCTATTTTGGCTCTCCACTAGCAACTCTCTGATTTCTCCTTAAAAATCAATCCAGATGGATTGGCTAAGCTCTGAGATCAAAAATAGGTACCTATGATACCATAATAATACTATTACCACACTTGGTTCAGTCCTCCATTACACTCCCTTGTCTCTTCAAATGGATTTATCCCTGCCATGCTCCTAATCGACTATCCTAACTCGCCTAGGGCATGACCTTTTAAATAGTAAAAAAAATATCCTGACCTCTTACCTATATATACACTATGTACAGTGGCTCCCCTAATAATTTCATTCAACCCTTTATGTTTTCCCCTGGTTGAATTTCATGGGGAAGCCATGAAAGCAAAGTTACCCTGAATCACACCAGGAGACTACCTAGTTTAGGATTATTTTTCTACAGATAACAAAATAACTCAAAAAGACTAACACCCTAAATGAAAATTTCTTATAACACATCCCTCTACATGAATCCATAGTTGGATCTTATGATTCAATCCATTAAAATGCTCTGTAACACCAAAAACTCAAAATTTACACTAACACAGAATTGCAGTCACTTTTCACTATTGAAAACTTGCTTACAAAAACTCATGCCTCTAGAAATGAGTCCAATACATCCTTAAGATGATTCCTCCTTGTTTCTAGGCTTGGTTCATTAATTTCTCACTCCTACAATGAGGGGAACCCAAAGTTGTCGAGTTGCATGCAACATTTGCGAAATTGCAAATGTTGTCATGACAACTTTTGAGCAACTTTTGGCATCTTTGCATTCATGCCTTCTCCCTATATTTTAGGGCCTCTAACCCCTATATACAGATGAACCAACCTCATAAATTCCTGTAAAATCATCTTCCCTTCTATGCTAGGGTCTAGGACACATTTAGGCCATATTTCCCATTTAGACCAAAATTGCCATAAAGAAACCTAGCTAAACTAGGTTGGATTAGATACTAACTATCTATCCACCTAGTAACAAATCTTTCATGACCTTCTAAGGTACAATTTAAACACACATTCTGACTTGGCTAAGGTCAGATACAATCCAAAACTTGAGGGATTTGAGGATTTCCTAGGTTCTCCCACACCAAGAACATGTCAATCCATACTTACTAGCTTGATTAGTATTAGGGATGACATTCATGGTACCACTCCCTATGCCCTAGCTGTTATAGAGGCCATACTTAAGAGGAAGAGACAAGAGGTTGGATCTGGTATTTCTCTGAAGGAGGTACAATATTTAGTTCCTAAAGAGACCTTGTAAAGGGAATTTTTTTCCATCTTATGCAGATCTACAATATGTGAAGGGATATCAGGTTACGAGGTGTTAGGATCCTACACCATATTAGCATTGATATACCCACGATTTCTAGCTACTCATGGTCATTATCCAAATAATGACCATATTCCATTGTAGTTTGTGTGCAACAAATTTTTTCTAAGGTTTTTTTAGGGAGGGTAGTTAATTACACTGATTTTCTAGCACATCTAGGATAGGGGCATGGTAGACTTGCTGATAGAGATGCTTATCGTCGAGCAGATCACCAAAGACCAGTACATAGGGCCATTGTTGGTTAGAGGGAACCTATTATAGCTCCTTCATTGGGTCCTATTATAGATGATGTTATCCATAGAACCCATCTTTGAGGTGCAATTAATGGTGTGGGGGATATTGCAGTAGCTGCTGCATCCATATCAAGCTAGCAAGTTGGTTAGTACTTGATGTCTCGACGAAACTCCAGATCATCAGTTGGAGCATCCTCTAGAGGGACCACACATGAAATATATATGACAGCGGGGATCCCTTCATTTTACAACCTAGAGGGACTTACAGGAGAGACAACATGGTTCACATTGTCTAATTTGGTTGAGGATCTGTTGGATGCATATGCATTTATAGCAGCAGAGCATGATATCCCCATATCGAGTGTTAGAGCTCGTGCGGGTACTGTCAGATATTCCCAGCCACATTTTTCTCACCTAAAGAGTGGCCATAGTGGAAGTGCTCATGAGGATCCACCTACTAAACACTCTATTTCTGTAGAGGGAGATGCATAATGTACAAACCCTTCAGTCAGTGCAGGGCACCAGTTCTCTGATGTTGGCCTTGAGGATGTTGACTTCAGCATGGACACTACAGGTTACCTAAATTTTCCTCAAAGTGTCCTAGACCTAAGAAAGGTGTGAAAAGTGCCTAAAAATTCCTTAATGATGTTAATTCATTGAATGATATGGGTTAGAGGTCATGGAAGTTAGTTTGCATCATTAATGCAAAAGATGCTAAAATGTTGTCATGGCAACATTTGCAATTTTTGCATATATTGCATGCAACAATGACAACTTTGGATTACATTCAAAGTAGGAATGTGAATTGAATTAAAGTGACCTAAAAATATGGAGGATGCAGCTTAAGATACCTTATGGCCCATTTCCCAAGGTAGAGTAGTGATGTAACAAGTTTTGAAAGTGAAGGAAAGCATAGTGTTCTGGTTTTCTTTAACAGTCTATTTATTTTGATGTTAACAGTGTTTTGATGGATTGAAAAGATTGATACAGTGTTGGATACATGTAGTAGGAATAGTTTTAAGACTTTTTCATTTAGTGAGCAAGTTTTTAAGATTTTATTAGTTAGACTTATCAAATTAATTAGGAAGTAGTGTAGTTGCTGGTATAGTTTAGGTGAATTTTAGTTTCATGGCTCCCCCATAGAATCCAACCATGAAAATATTCAAATGGTGGATGAATATAATAGGTGAGACTTTGTATAGTGTATATATTCAAGTAGGAGGCCTGGAGAACCGTTTTGATAATTTTAAAGCCATGCCCTAGGAGCAATGATTGTTTGGTTAGGTGTATGACGGTAAGTTTGAATGCAGAAGAAAGGGTGTGTGAGAGAGAGATATAAAAAAAGTGTGGTTTTTGAACCTTTAGGGTCCTATAGATCCCTAGTTGTGAGATAAGGTCTTTTCCAATCCATCTAGATGGAGTTCTAAGAAGAAATCAGTAGACTGCTTGTGAAGAGCCAAAATATCCCTATTTGCTCTGCATTTTAGGACACTGGTGTACGGATGACTTGGGAGACCAAGACATTGAAAATATTTGAGGTCTTCAAAAAGGGTATCAGGATCCTAGGTTATTTTTTGGGTTTATTTGCATGTTTTGAGAAAGAATCTAGAAAAACCCCCTAGATAGGGCTAATTGGACAATTAGGTCTAATAGGACCAAATTGAGAATCAATCTTGAACTTGATTGATTTGGGATTGAAGACCCATTCCAATGAAATCGGAAGGATGCATAATGAGTGTTCTCATGGTGGAAATGACCCTTGCAGCATTGGTGAAGCTGGTATGAAGGATTTGCGCCTAGAGTCCTTCAAGCTAGAGTGAAGCATTGAGACAAAACTATTGGTAGTTGTCCTTCAAGGTTAAACAAAAGAAGACTAACTCTTGGAGTGGAGTTAGGATAGTCTTAGGCTTGGAAACTTGAGACTATTGGGGTTCTAGGAGAGAGATTGGGATCCTAGAAGATTGGGACAAGTGGATTCCTTAGTAATCTTGTGTGAGCATACCTTGGAGCACTTCCATTAGATTGGTATCAGAGCTTGTTTGATCAGGCTTGTGGTTAATGTTCCAACCAATAGAGTTAGTAGGAGAGTCTAAAATGGTGACCAATGCAGAGTTGGCTAAGAAGGTAGATGAGAAAGAAGTGGAGAATAGAATGCTCAGAGACATATTGGCTCAATTAGAGAAAAAGGTAGATGAATTTGATGTGAAAGGAGAAGAAGTAAAGGATAAGGTTGAAGGGAAAGGAAAAGAGATTGCCATAGATGATGAAGTACCCAAAGCTAACCCTATCCTTAATGAGGAACCATTCTTGAAAGCTTTAAAGGCTATGAGTGGTAAATCTCTAGAAGGATTTCCTATCTTTACTAGAAAGATGGAAACAGAGGTAGTCCTAGATTGAATAGAAGGACTAGAAAACCATTTTGAGTGTGATGGCATGACTCAGGCTCAAAAGGTGAAAGTTGTTAAAGCTAGACTAAGAGGGTCTGCACTCACTCGGTGGAAATTCATCCAAGATGAGAGAGAGAAGGAAGGAAAGAAGCCCATTGACACATGGAGAACTATGGTTGCAAAAATTAGAGATGCTTATATCCCCGAGGATTATGAAATCCAACTACATAAAACAAGACAAATTTTAAGATAGAAGGACTTAGATGTAAACTCCTATACTGAAGAATTTCAGAGGCTTTGAATGAGGTCTAGAGTTGCAGAAGATGAGAAAGTGAAGGTAGAAAGATACCTTAATGGACTTAAGTGGAACATACAAGATGAGATGAGTCTCTTGAGTCCAGACACAATTCAAAAGTTCCACCAAATTGCTATCAAGGTTGAAGAGAAGCTGAGAAAGAAATAAGACTCTAGCACTACTAGAGGAAGAGGTAGAGGAAGAGACAATAGGGGACAGAGAGGTGGATATGGTGGAAGAATTTATGAACCAAAGAATCAAGGAGAGAATAATATTACTAAGTATAAAGAAGGAAACTCCAACAGAGGGAGTTCAAATAGAGGAAGGAACTCTTACAATAGAGGAAGAGGCAGTAGTCAAGGAAGAGGTAACTATTTTGCCACTATGAAGTGTTATCACTACAATCAGATGGGACATCCTGCATATAGGTGTCCAGAGAAAGGAACCACTTCCCAAGTAAGTAAATTATGTTCAAGAGGACACAAGTGGTGGAGGTAAACACCTTGAAGTACCCTTAGAGTTAGAGGAAGGTGAAAACTTAATGATGAGGAGAACTCTGATTAAGGAGGCAGTGAAAGAAGAGCCTAGTTAGAGGAGATCACTATTTAGAGTGAAGTACAAAATGATGGGAAAGGTTTGAAGAGTCATTATAGACTTAGGTTCTACTGACAACATAGTGTCAGAGGAGGTAGTCAGCAAGTTAAAAATGAAAAGGATACCCCACACCAATCCTTATAAAGTCACTTGTTTAAATAAAGGACAACATGTCCTTGTCAATGAATAAGCTTGGGTGGAGTTTTAAATTGGGAGGTATAAGGAAAAAGTATTATGTGATGTGCTACCTATGGACACATGTCACCTACTCCTAGGTAGACCATGGAAATTTGACCATTAGGCCATGCATGATGGAGCAAAGAACTCATATTATTTCAAGAAAGACAATGTGACATTCAAAATACAATCATTGTTGGATGATGGAGAAATGAAATCATCTGGTCCCAATTTTCTCATGGTTAGTGAGAAAGATTTCTTAAAATCCTTATAAGAAGGAGAGAGAGTTGGCTTTCTACTTGTGTTGAAACCAAAAGAAGTTGTAGAAAAGACAATTAAGAAGATAAAATTGCCAAAGAAAGTGTAGGAGATGCTGCAAGATTATGAAGGCATTGTCAGTGATGGACAACCATCAACCCTACCCCCTAAGAGGACTGTAAGCCACCAAATAGACTTCATTCTAGGATCTACCCTTCCCAATAAGGTAGCTTATAAAATGAATCCTCAAAAAAATGAGGAAATAGCTAGACAAGTCCAAGAACCCCTAAGCCAAGGTATGATTAGGAAAAACATCATCCCTTGTGCCATACCCACTGTCTTAGCCCCTAAAAAGGGAGGAAATTGGAGGCTATGTACTGACTCTAGATAAATAAATAGAATAACCATTAGGTATGGGTTCCCTATCCCTAGGATAAAATACCTAATGGACTATCTAGGTGAAGCCAAATTTTTCACAAAGATTGAATTGAAGAGTGGATACCATCAAATCAAAGTCAGCGAGGGAGATGAATGGAAAACAACCTTCAAGACAATAGAAGGACTGTATGAGTGGCTTGTAATTCCATTTGGGTTATCCAATGCCCCATCTACATTCATGAGACTCATGAATGAAGTTCTTAAGGACTAAATAGGTAAATTTATGGTAGTATACTTGGATGATATACTCATCTATAGTAAGCCAAGAGAAGAACACCTCAGACATATGAAAATAGTTTTTAAGAAGCTGTATGAAGAGAAGTTGATGATCAACTTGGAGAAATGTGAATTCATGAAACAAGAGCTAGTGTACCTTGGATTTGTACTATCTCAAGGAAATATAAATATGTATCCTAGCAAGGTGGAATCCATTATCAACTGGCCTACTCCAAGGATAACAACTGAGGTAAGAATTTTTAATGGCTTAGCATAGTACTATAGGAAGTTTATAAAGAAATTCAGTGCAATTTGTGCTCCTATGCTTGACACTATCAAAGGTGGGATGAAAACTAAGTTTGTATGGAATGAAAAAGCTAACCACGGGTTTGAGTTGTTAAAGAAGATGATTTATACTCAACCAATCTTGATTTTGCCAAGCTTTGAGAAGCTATTCATAGTGGAATGTGATGCTAGCAATGTAGCTATTGGTGTTGTCTTGAGTCGGGAGGGAAGACCAGTGGCTTTCCACTCTAAAAAAAAAGTGAATCCAAGAAGAAGTACTCTTCTTATGACTTAGAGATGTATGCTCTAGTCCAAGATTTGAGGAAGTGGAGGCACTACTTGCTTCCAAAGGAGTTTGTAGTCTTTTCAGACAACCAAGCACTAAGTTTCTTGAATTCATAAGATAAGCTCAGTAACAAGCATGTGAAGTGGGTAGAATACCTGCAAGCATACACCTTTAACATTAAGAACAAGAAGGGATTGCATGAAGAGAAGTTGATGATCAACTTGTAGAAATATGAATTCATGAAACAAGAGCTAGTGTACCTTGGGTTTGTACTATCTCAAGGTAATCTAAAGATGGATCCTAGCAAGGTGGAAGTCATTATCAACTGGCCTACTCCAAGGACAACAACTAAGGTAAGAATTTTTCATGGCTTAGCATAGTACTATA
Organism: Thuja plicata; assembly: GCA_018584345.1. Classification (NCBI taxonomy): domain Eukaryota; kingdom Viridiplantae; phylum Streptophyta; class Pinopsida; order Cupressales; family Cupressaceae; genus Thuja; species Thuja plicata. The sequence goes on along the minus strand of MU226183.1, from coordinate 1,202,609 downwards.
GGAAGTTTATAAAGCAATTCAGTGCAATTTGTGCTCCTATGCTTGACACTATCAAAGGTGGGATGAAAACTATGTTTGTATGGAATGAACAAGCTAACCATGGGTTTGAGTTTTGAAAGAAGAAGATTGCTACTTAGCCAGTCTTGATTTTTCCAAGCTTTGAGGATCTATTCATAGTGGAATGTGATGCTAGAAATGTAGTTTTTGGTGTTGTCTTGAGTCAGGAGGGAAGACCAGTGGCTTTCCAATTTGAAAAACTAAGTGAAGCTAAGAAGAAGTACTCTTCTTATGACTTCGAGATGTATGCTCTAGTCCAATCTTTCAGGAAGTGGAGACACTACTTTCTTCCAAAGGAGTTTGTACTCTTTTTCAGATAACCAAGCATTGAGTTTCTTGAATTCACAAGATAAGATTAGCCACAAGAATATGAAGTGGGTAGAATACCTGCAAACATACATCTTCAACATTAAGCACAAGAAGGGATTGCAGAATAAGTTAGTAGATGCCTTACGCAGAAGATCCCTGATAGTACAAGAGATACACTTGCAGACCATGGGGATTGAGAGCTTCAAAGATCTATATGCAGAAGATGGAGACTTTGCAAACATCTACAAGGTATGTCAAGAACACAAAAATCATTTTCATAGTGAATTCTCTGAATATACTTTGTAGAGTGATCTTTTGTTTAAAGGAAGTCAATTGTGTGTTCCTAGAGGGTCTATAAGAGAAAATTTTATTCAAGAGAAGCACAATGGTGCACTTAGTGGACATTTTTGTGTCATTAAGACCCAAGAATTAGTTCAGAGATTCAAAGATTCTATCTAGACATATTACATACATACATATTGTTGATGTTATATTATTTCATTTATAGACTCTAGATTCGATTTACATATGTATTGTACAGTTGATTTATGTTTGACATGATTGACACATGTTTCATGCTTACAATACATTAATATCTATGTTTTATTTTTACATGTACTTGATATATGATCTATCTTTATATACTTGATCTAGATGATTGATGTTTCATTTGTATGTATGTGTTATATACTTTCACTCTATATACATGTGCACATTATATACTTTCATAGATATACTTCCACTCTATAAACATGTGTACACTTATCCTATTTACATGTACTTTCAATATATGATTCATTGATCTTAAACATCTGTATGCATGTATTATATATGTCAATGTGATCTAGTGTTTGATGTTTGGAACATAAAATTAATGAATAGTTCTAGAGATAAAATTAAATTATATCCTAGAATTAAGTAATTGCATAACATGCATGATCTACACATTCATATTCCAACTAAATAAGTATCAATATGACCTAGAATTAGTTCACTAGATAAAAATTTAAAGTAAATACACATCCTAAAGACATTTTTGAGATATTATAAATTTTAAAAAATTGCTCCATTCACTACATGGGCACCAATAGGAAAGAATGGAGCTAAGAAAACCTCCGGTCTCGCCCATGACAAATTTAGTACATATCAATATTTCATGTGTGTTTTAGACCACATCAAGTGGTTTGCCCCACTCTTGGATAACATTTAATATTATCTCATGGTCATTAGTATGAAGTCTCCACTTACGAACCCCACGTCCTGTCACTGGATGAAGAGATAGGATAGTGACAATTACAAGATGGCTATATTAATAAAACTTGTTGTTAGGTTGATAATAAATAAAATGAATCCCATGTTTTAATATTTTGATTTTATTTAAATATGTTCCTTGCACAAAAACTGAACCTGCACATACAAGTTCAACAACATATATAGATAGATGTGAAATTAACCATAAACATGCACATAATTACATCGTAAGTTAAACTTCAATTATAATAAATTAAACAAAAACATGTAAACTACTAACCTATTGGAAACATAATTTCATCACTTTTTTCATTCTTTTTTAGCTTCATCCTCTCCTTGGTGAAATGTAATAAATAGTAACTAACACATTCCACATTTCCAAACTCTTCTATTACTGCAAAAACATGTCCTGCAAAATATGTTATCAATTTGAGGTCTCTAAATATAAATTAAACATCTAAGTTTGTATATATGTCTTACAATGGATCTAAATTGAATAGTAAATAAGAACATGTGTACATGCGAGCGCTCTTTACATGGACACATACCAATTTTGATCAAACCTGAAATATGGTCATAATCGGTTGAAATCAATGGAATGTCGTCAAAGCTTTCATCCTCAACTTCATAATTTGTATTAGTAACATCTATTGGAACCAAATTCCATTCACTAACATATCCAAATTTTTGGTTGATACATTCACCATAGTTTTCATAAATGTAGTCATAATAAAAGTATGAGTAATATCTAGTGTACAATGACCACACATTACTATATGTACTCATAACTGAATGTAGGATATATATATATATATATATATATGCGTCTTGCACCACTCAACTAGATCATGAGCATTATTTATATGATATCCCTGATAGTCCAACTGACACTTTCTTAAAGCACGTTTGATAGATGCTCTTGCACCATCATGCTCTCCCTTTCCATGTCCACTCTCAGTGAAACTCCAAAGATGGGGTATCTATTGGTATCGATGATATCTACATAGTGCATAAAATAGCCTTTCTGATTTAAATTGTGTTGCACATCTATCTGACCAAACAAAATGCTTTTCAATTTTGATGCCTTTGTTTTCCAAATATCCAAAAAAAAATTTAAAGCAATGCTCAACAAAATGTATGGCATGCTCTTTATCATCACTAATGTAAAAGTGATATTCTTTCTTTATGACCTGTGTTTGATATGTACTTTCAACACCATCCAAATCTAATTGTGCATGTCGATAAGAAACATGTACCATGAAAGTGACTTGATCTATATAGTATTATTTTGCTTGAAGTTGTTTATGAGAAACAAAAGAGTAATTTTTTTCAAAGTCAACAACTGATAAAATTGTTGTATCAATTTACAAAAATTCTCCATAAATGGTGCAACATGTATCTCCTCCTCTACATATTCAAACCTTGTTGACTCTTTCCCAACTTTCATTTTATACTTTATGTACTTGTAACTCTTACATTTTACCATCCTTGTCATGTCAGTATCTTCAACTCTCAAAGGAAATTTAGCCAAATCCCCGCATGTTTGACAAGTTCCTCTTATGCAATCTATTTAAGGTATTTCATGATCAATTGATTTGTTACATAAGATTGATGCTATGAATTGGCTTGGATGTTTTGTAAAATAATTTTGATAGCCATCGATTTCTTCTATAATCTTTCTAAACCCTTGATAGTAGAGATCAAATTCAACATGATATCGACAACAAAAAGTTTCAAAAGATTTATTTATCTTTACAAAATATGGCTTTAATCTTTCAAACATTGTTTATCCAATCTTAATGTTGGGATTTGAATTAAAAAATGAGAGATACAATTCATGTTGTGTGTTTTCCAACCTATTTTTTGTGTGCTGCAAATACTCCTTAGGCTTAGTCGTCTTCTTGACAACATCTCTTGTATTTGGTGAAGGATGAGTATGATCAGTCCAAAATTTCGTAAGAAAGTTCCTAATTGTTTTGTTAATCTTATTAGAGTGTAAAGCTCTACACATTAGTGCCCAATTACCTTCCAATGTAGTATCATCCAAATTGATTCTCCTTTTCAAATAATGTCCTAGTGTCTTCCTACTATACCTGATATAAGATGAAAGTGAAAAAATTTGTCTTTTTTGGGACATGTTTTTATTTAAAATAGATGTCAGTATCACTCTTCTTGAAATGGAATTATCTATAGATCTAGTTGTTTTCCCAATGGAATGCAAACCTTCCTTAACACTTTCAAAAATATTTTTTTGTACGTTAGACATTTTTGTCCTTTTCAAGCTTGCATCTACACCCAACAAATTTAATGGCTCTTTTAACTCATATTTAAGAAGTGTAATTGATAATAGTTGGGTTTTTTCAAGTGTATCAAGATTCTCAAATTGTGCAATTATTTCCTTAGACTTTTTATTCAATGCCCTCTTCATAGTATTTATGGGTTGTTTAGCACAATATCTCAATTTTTCCACATCCATTTCGATTAAATGATCTATGCTTTTATGATTAATTTTTCTCTTCAAATCTTGGGCTAGAATAACATTCTCATTTGTTGTTTGTACTTGGGCTGCAAACAAAATAAAAAATTCTCTTAATATCTCATCTTAAGGGGAAAGACCCAAAATTCATAATTAACCACAAAGAGACTAAATTGAGATAGTCGGGGAGAGACAAAGAGAGAGAGAGAGATGTGTAATTGTTTGGGATTATGAAGGTTGTACTTGTTGAGCTTGTTGACCTTGCAATGACCCTTCTCCAACTTCTAAAGATTGGGCTTGTTGACCTTGTGATGACCCTTCTCCAACTTCAGAAGGTTGTGCTTGAGAATTTCCTACATACAAAGATATAATTATCTTAAACACAAGCCTGTATGAAATTTCCTATTTCCTATTGTGTCTAATTAGGTCCTAATAGGTCTAATTGTGTCTAATTAGGTCCTAAAGGGTATAATTAGGTTCTAAAGGGTCTAATTGGATCTAATTAGGTCCTTATACCTTATAATTGGATCTAATTAGGTCCTAAAGGGTCTAATTGGATCTAATTAGCTCCTAATGGGTCTAATTGGATCTAATTAGCTACTAAAGGGTCTAATTGGATAGATAATTATGTGTAATTAGGTCCTAAAGGGTCTAATTGGATCTAATTAGGTCCTAATACCTTCTAATTGGATATAATTATGTCCTAAAGGGTCTAATCAGATCTAATAAGCTCCTAATGGGTCTAATTGGATCTAATTAGGTCCTAAAGGGTGTAATTGGGTCTAATTGTGTTTAATTAGGACCTAAAGGGTCTAATTGGATCTAATTAGCTCATAATACCTTCTAATTGGATCTAATTAGGTTCTATAGGGTCTAATTGGATCTAATTAGCTACTAAAGGGTGTAATTGGATGTAATTGTGTCTAATTAGGTCCTAAAGGGTCTAATTGGATCTAATTAGCTCCTAATGGGTCTAATTGGAACTAATTATCTCCTAATAGGTCTAATTGGATCTAATTAGGTCATAAAGCATCTAATTGGGTCTAATTGTGTCTAATTAGGTCCTAAAGGGTCTAATTAGATCTAATTAGGTCCTAATACCTTCTAATTGGATCTAATTAGGTCCTAAAGAGTCTAATTGGATCTAATTAGGTCCTAAAGGGTCTAATGGGATCTAATTAGGTCCTAACGCGTCTAATTGGAACTAATTAGGTCCTAATGGGTCTGATCGGATCTAATTAGGTCCTAAAGGGTCTAATTGGATCTAATTACGTCCAAATGGGTCTAATTGGATCTAATTAGGTCCTAATACCTTCTAATTGGATCTAATTAGGTCCTAAAGGGTCTAATTGGATGTCATTAGGTCTTAAAGGGTGTAGTTGGGTCTAATTAGGTCCTAAAGGGTCTAATTAAAGGGTCTAGTTAGGTTATTAAGGGTCTAATTAGGTCCTAATTGGATCTGATTAGGTCCTAATGGGTCTAATTGGATCTAATTAGGTCCTAAAGGGTCTAATTGGATGTAATTAGGTCCTAAAGGGTCTAATTGGATGTAATTAGGTCCTAAAGGGTCTAATTGGGTCTAATTGTGTCTAATTAGGTCCTAAAGGGTCTAATTGGATCTAATTAGGTACTCATAGGTATAATTAGGTCATAATAACTTCTAATTAGATCTAATTGGATCTAATTGGGTCCTAAATGGTTTAATTGGATCTAATTAGGTGGACTAACGGGTCTAATTAGATCTAGTTAGGTCCTAATGGTTCTAATTGGATCTAATTAGGTTCTAAAGGGTCTAATTAGGTCCTAAAGGGTCTAATTGGATCTAATTAGGTCCTAATGGGTCTAATTGGATCTAATTAGGTCCCAAAGGGTCTAATTGGATCTAATTAGGTCCTAATACCTTCTAATTGGATCTAATTAGGTCCTAAAGGGTCTAATTGGATCTAATTAGGTCCTAAAGGGTCTAATTTGGTGCAATTAGGTCCTAAAGGGTCTAATTGGGTCTAATTGTGTCTAATTAGGTCCTAAAGGGTCTAATTAGGTTATAAAGGGTCTAATTAGGTCCTAATTGGATCTAATTAGGTCCTAATAACTTCTAATTAGATCTAATTGGGTTCTCAATGGTCTAATTGGATCTAATTAGGTGGACTAAAGGGTCTAATTAGTATAATCAAGGTTCTAATTGGGTCTAAGTGGGTCTAATGGGGTCTTAAGGGGTCATATAACCTATCATAGGTCCTGATAGGTCTAATTAGGTCCTAAAGGGTATAATTGGATCTAATTAGGTCATAATACCTTCTAATTGGATATAATTAGGTCCTAAAGGGTCTAATTGGATCTAATCAGGTCCTAAAGGGTCTAATTGGATCTAAGCGGGTCCTATTGCTAATATTGGGAACTAGTAGGTCTATTACTCATATTAGGTATTAATTAGTCGTATCAAAGGTCTAATTAGGTCTTAAATTATTTATGCAATAATTAGTCTTGAGTATTTGGTCTTAAGGGGTACTCTTATGTCTTATTACTAAATAACAAATTACATCATAATTTAGTTCCTATTAGTTTAGGACTATTACGAGCACATGTATTAGGTCTTAATATAGGTCCTAATAGATCTCTAATTAGGTCTTAGGGCTAATTCAGTCATAATTAGGTCTAATTAGGTTTTAGGTCTAATTATGTCCTAATAGGTCTAATTAGGTCTTCTTTATCAAATTAGGTCTAATTAGGTATTGTAATATCATGCTTACATGTTTCATTAAGACAAGTCATAACCATCAACTTAAAATATCCAGAGAGAGAGATAAAGAGATGTAGACATACCTTGTTTCTTATGATAATAGCTTTCCTGAGCTTCTTCACGTGGTATTTGTTCAGTCTCTTCTGAATAATGTCATGTACTCTTATTTAGCCTTCTCTTTTGATTTCCCATCACAAGTTGCAAAATTGTTCCACTAAATTTTGACAAAATTTGAAAAAATTCAATTTCAAAAGTCTTCCTTTTCCAAAATGTGAATTATTTTGCAACTTTTGAATTAATAAGATTACTAAAACATATATTTATTTATATGTAATCATTCTGAACCTGAAATGGCACCAAATAGGCTGACATAGGTTTCTATTGAAAGTCATCTCTAAATTTCTATCAAAACTGCTAACTTTCTATCGAAAGTACTTTGGTAAATGGTTAACAAATGCCAAATCATGAAATTAATTTCGATAGAAAGTAATTTTTGATCAAAACTAAATAGTTTCGATCAAAACTAATTTCTATCGAAAGTCTCTGATTAGAGGCCATTTAAAAAGGTTTGCAAAAATCTGAAGTTTTCATGGCTTTGGAGCTCAAGCGTAGGGCTCAAATGGCAGAATAAGGAGACGTCATTTTGCATCACACAAGTACTCTGAATGATATTTCTAACGATTATAGATTTGACAATTTTTGAATTAATTAGGTCTATGTTTTTTGACGTGCATTGAATGTAGGTTTTTTATCGAATATAAACCTCCAAGTTTGACGTTCAATGAAAAATACTAGAAAAGATATTTTTTTTTGAAAAATAATAGCTCCCTCGGGCTTCGAGTCTAATTTATATCAAATTTTTTTTTTGATTTTGATAAATACATAATAAGTTATAAGCTATGCAGTCAAGGTATGTCAAAATTATGGTTTACTCTACTTCAAACATTCATAAAATATGAAATAATCATGATAATATCATCAAACCAATTGCATGCCCTCTGTATGGATGTTACAAAACCAAATTTGAAAGAATCGAATTGATATCTATTTTAGAAAAAAAAGTTATGCTCTATGAAGTCAATGCAAATTTTTGAAAATGGTGTTTTCAGCAGCATAGCAGTTTTCATGGGAGAAAAAAAACCATTCAAATCAATTAAAAAAAAATGAAAAAAAAAAATTTAGAATCTAGACAGAGAATCCTAAGAGACTCTAGTTTACTTCATCTTCTGATTTCAAACAGTTTAATGACAATATGCATCCGAATCTGAAAGTTTTTTTCAAAATATAGACTTCAATGTCTGTTTAGGAAAAAAAGTGTAACCCACTATTGTGGGATCACCCTTGAAGAGAATCTTCTATGATTTTGAATTCCTTTTATTCCATTTTGTCTTCTTGTATGATTACTAGGTTATTTTTTCTAGTGGCCCCAATGCTAGAGTGGTCTAGAAAGCCTGTGAAACTTGTGAGCCTCGCCACTATCACATACAGATGGTTAGTGTCACAGAGGACAAGGGGATGCATGATACCCAACTCCCCCTCTCTCGGGAGAATATTTAAAAAGTGATATTTTTATTTGGATCTCCTTCTAAACCCTTCCACTCATAGAGAATCAGAGTGACACCTGTGGAGATTGGAATAATTTATAAGAAGCAGAAAAATCCTTCTCTTGCACTTGAGAATTTCAATACCTACATGCCTGTCAAAGTACCTTTCAATACCTACACGCCTGTCAAAGGAAATTTCAATACCTCCACACCCATAGGCTAAAGCATTTATTGACATATCATCACAGTCCTTAAAGACTTCCTGAAGCACCATCTGCAACAATCCTTTGCTCTCACACTAGATTCTAAACACTCTTGCCAAACAACCCTTTATGAGCCCTTCTTTGGTACAAGAATACACTTCTTTTGAATGCAAAAAATCAACCCATGGGCATATTTATCTCTTCTTAGTGAAACTCAACACAACTCCCAATAGTCAAATTGCAAGCACAGTGAAAGCATGGCGACAACATGTCGGCCAAGCCTAACAATTTTTTCTTGTCTTTACGGCTCTGGAAGTGCCTAGACCTTTTGATTCTCGATTACAAAAAATATGTTTGGTCACTTAGAAAATTTTAACAAGAACATGATTATTCTACTATCTAAACTAATAAGCCATCCCCTGCAGACTCAATTTCAGTTCTCACTTCCTCCTCGGTTCTCTCAGAATTCATCTCTATCTCAAAATAAACTGTTGAAACATTGTGAATCAGGATACCTAGATGTCTCTTGCTTATGTGGCACAACATAGAAATAGATTAATGGCTTGATGATTCATGGAGTACACTTTTCAATCTGATATAGAATATCCCGCACCTCCGCTGACAAACTCAAAATCAGGGGTAATACCAATTGGTCAACAAAGATAGGAGAACCTAATGAAAAGTCAGCGGGGATGGGAGATGTCTATACAAGCATCAAATATCCTATGACAAGACAATTTTTTTCCATTTAAAAATTACAATAAATTTAATAGTGTAGTTATGTTTTGAAATTCAATTTAATTATTAAATTTAAACAAATTATCTTATCAAAGGCTTTTTGATGCCTATATAGACATCTCCACGGGGATGTGGGGTGGAACAAATATAACAATTTAGAGATTTTCCTTTGGATATTATTATTTTCTTGAGAATTACATTCTTTCAAATTATTGGGTGTGCACTTCTATCAGTCCTAACATCTTGTATCCTCCAAACTGTAACATATTGGGTCATGACCATTGTTAATCCACTTGCACATTGAAGTTGTCATTAGTATGCATGTACACAAAATGGACATTTGGTAACAGAGTCAAATAGGATAGTTGATATAAATCACCTAAGTGCAGAGTTAACCAAGAGCACTAATCACATTCAGATTTAACTGAGTACATTGATACCCAAGTAATCAAACTATACCGAGCATAGACAACACCAAGCTTCACAACATAACTGAGCACCAGTATAACCGAGATACACAGTATACACTGAGCACCGAGGAACACCATTAATCGAATGGAAAAGAGTCCACATAAAAGTTTGTTATGGCACAATAATATAAGTAACAACTTTTGAGCCGACCTAGATAATGGTTTACATGATCGAGGAGAACATTAATTATGGATTTCTAACATTTATTGTTTATGTCTCCTATGTTTATTTCATCAATGTAAATTTTGTAACCGTTGATCTTAGGGTAAGGATATAAATATTGAGCCCTAATTAGGACATATCATTTGATATATAAATGTATAGATGTCAAATTTTTTTAAGTATGTTGATCAAGAAATGATCAAGTAGCCGCCATACTACAAACATCAGAGATCAGACAAGGGATTCAAGGACAGAGACCACATTGCAGAATTCAGTTTATAGAACTAAGGCAAGGCTACCGAGCATAACATAGTAGAAGGTATTATCATTCACATAGAGGTGATATGTTATGTATGAACTTAATTGATCTGTATCAACAACTTTGAGATTGTATATGTATCAGATCAAATTTTCTGTTACTCTCTAACAATTGTAATAGATCTAAAATCTCTTAATAGAGTAGACTTAATAGTCTTTTTGTAAATCTACTAACCGAGTGCACACATAGATTGGGTTGCTAAATTCTCCCATGAGGTAGATCTATTCAATATTTTTGTTACTCCTAATAGGGTAAGATCATCAAAAGTGATCATTTTGTAAAGCTTTAACAGGCTACCTTTATTACCGCAGTAGTGAAGTTTTGTGGGTCTCATCCCCATCGTAGTTTTTACCTTCTAACAAGGGTTTTCTGCAATACCAAAATACTAGTATCAAGAGTACTTAATTGTGTGTATGTGTTATGTTTATTTTACATGCATTTACATTTTAGTATTGATACTATATGTTTGGAATAAGCAATCTACTCAGTCGGTTTATATAGAACAGTGAATACAAGGATTTGTCTAAAAGTTTTTAAGGGTACTGATTCACCCCTCCCCTCTCAGTACACACCCTTTCCATTATCTTAACATTGGGCCAACAATTGGTATCAGAGATTGTTCTCTTATTTTGAAGGTTTAATAGTTGAAAGAGAAAATATCTTACAATGGAGAGGTATACACTTGAAAAAACTATTGAGAATCAAAAGTTACAGCTGAAGATCTATATCGAACAATATAAAGAAGCTAAAGAGAAACTGAGGGAGATGTTGATTAAGAGGAAGGACATGGAACCTCACTATCGTGAGATTGATTATCATGAAGAAGAGATTCATGACCCATTTGATACATCTAGATCTGAATCTAGTAGCATGTCTGATGCATCTGAAGGAATCATATCAAAGCTATCTCAGAGCAATCAACAACTTACTGAGAAAGTGAAAGCACTGCAGATCAGAAAAGATACACAAATGGTTAGAATGGTTGAAGTCTTGAATGATGAAAAGAAAGATGAACAATATAGAAACATGGTTGGTGATGACAGAAGATAGATGACTGAAAATTTGCAAGAGAAAGAAACTGAGATATCTAGACTTACTGAACATTACTTTGAGATCACCAATCAAGTGGTTGCTATGAATCATGAGGCAAACTGAGTGAATATTGAACTTACAAAAAGAATAGATGATATCAGTGTATTGAAAGAAGAAAATGAGAAACTAAGAAATGAAGTAAAGATTTTACAACAACATAATGAAATGATTAAGAGATCTGAAGAAAGAACTAAGACAATGGATGAATTTTTGAACTTTTAAAGAAGATTGAATAAAAATACCGGATTAGGGTATACCGAGCAAGGAGAATCATCAAATCAAGTTGAACAAAGCAATGTATACTCAAATCCTAAGCTGAAGAAGCCCTCTTTCCATCAATGTGGAAAATTAGGACACACTTCAAATGTTTGTAGGAGCAAAATAAAAGGTTTTCCTAGAAACTCTCCTAAATTCATTGGTATTTTCTATAACTGTAATAAGCATGGACATCAAGAACATGAGTGTAGATCCAAGTTGAACAAACTATAGGAAAAACCATACATGAATAAATACTATGAAAATTGCAACATGAATGGTCATACAACTAAAGCATGCAGAAAGAACACAAAGCAGATCTGGAAGCCTAAAGGACAAGAAATGATTAAATAACTGAGAAGACAAGGCAATACTTATGCATGGGATTAAAAAACTTGGATCAATTGTGAATCATGTGGCCAATATGGACATATAGTAGAAAATTGAATGAGACTATGGTGAATCAAGTCTAGGAATTGATCAAACTCTACAATGGAATGTTCTCATTGTCAGAAAGTTGGTCACTTAAGCAAAGATTCTGTAGACCAAATAAATGCTTATGGGAATGGAAATACAATTGATGAAATTGTGAGGATCAAGAATCAAATGTGGAGATGATCATCAATGATAATGCAGGACCAAACACAACAGTCGATGACAACTCATCTAATGGGTTAGGTGGCTCGACCATCTCCAACTGAGCAATACAAGAAGGTATGGAACTATGTTTTACAATGCTATATCTTACATTAGTTCCTATATTTATTGCACATATGCCAAATCAGCATGAATAAAGATGCACTATGGCATTACATATTTGGTTACTATGATTTAGTCTAGTCGGTTAATATGTACCAAGTTTAAAACTGTCATTCGGTGAAAATGTGATGAGACAACCGATAATTTGTACCATCTACCGAGCTGAAGCATTGATAGTGTTAATTGAGCTTATTGTTTGTTCATCGAGTAGTTAGTGAAGTGAATTTAATGCACTACACTAAGTTATTTTCTATAAATTTGGTCGATGTGAGCTCATTTTCTCACAACATGATCACAGAGAAGAACAAAGGATAGAGAGAAAAGTAACAAAAAAATTTATTTAAGCATTCAACATAGATTTCAACGCAATTCGAGCATACAAAGGTCAGTTATTTTGCATTCTAAACTCACCGAGTTATTTGATCATCATTTTATGGAAGCCCTAAATAAAAAAACCATGGAATCTTCATCTCACACAAAGCAAGCTAAGATGGTCAAGGACAAGAAGGTTGTTTTGATCAAGAACTCCACTTGCACAGAACCTAACTACAAGATCCATCCACAAGTCGCAACACAACCAGATAATCAAGGTGCATTTTTGTCTATTCCACCTAAGGTTTTGCTCATGCAAGACGTGCGTGCATACATACACTGCAATATTGGAGAAATTAGAGATTTTGTGTTTATTTCAACCTGCCAATTAAGGTGCACAGATGGAAAATTGAAGGAAGACCATAAACACTTAGAGGTTAAAGGGTTAACTTGTGCCCTAGATTTCCCGAAGGTCTTTCAAAATGAATGGATCTGCAATGTAATTAGCAGGGTACACGATGGAAAGATATGGTTGGATGAACATAAAGAGATAACCAAGGATGTCATTCATGTAGTAACAGGGTATCCCATATGTGAGAAATCCAAATCACTAAGAAACCTACTAAGAACCGAGTTGGAAAAGCTTACATTAGCTGAGTGGGATAGTAGAGGCTTGAAGGTCAACTGCATCAAGGATTCTGAACTAAGATTTGGTGCTTATGTCATTGGGTACAAAATATTTTAGTCTAGCAGGCCCAAAAATGTACCATGTGGAGCTATTGATATAGCTTACAAGATAGTTAAGAAAGGTCTACGATTTTATCTTTTCGAGCTATTGCAGAAGCAATTAGAGGAGAATATGAGAACCATCAGGCCAGCAAAGACAAACACATGTAAATTTGGTTCCTTACTACTATGCATATTCTTCTACATGCAAAATTTCTTCCCATCAATTGGTTAAGTTAAATGGAAGATAGATAGATGATTACTATACAAATAGATGAAATGATCACCACTCTAGGTCAAAATTTTGAACCAGTAATGAATGAGTATTTTTCCAAGTTTAAAACTAGAATGGAAAAGAGATACTAGATTCCTACTCAATTGGTAGAACAATATAAAGATGAAATATGTTTTGTGGTAGACATGAATACAATATTGATAAAAGCAGCAGATCCAAGGACTACATGGCTACCCCCACTAGATTATGAGTTAGATATTGATGTTGCCTTAGATAGAATTGAGAAATTATTGAATGAACCTATTGACAAATCTGTCATGAGATATGATGAAGTAAAGAATCATATACAAATCCAGTTACAAGCAAAACAATTGGGTTGGAAAAAGACTAAGATTGTGAAAACTTTGAAAAGGAAACTTGTTATCACAAATGAGGAATTGGATAAGTCAGATGAAGAAATCGAGCAACAGACCTTAGTCAATCAGGAAGCTAAACCAGATCATGAAACTGACGCCACCGAATCATATGACACACCAGTCAAGGAACCAAATTCCAAATAGGGAAAATGAATAAAGATCGAGTCTTCACAGAAGAATAGATCAAAAATAGTGAAAGAAGATTCACCACCTTTAAATAAAGGTGTAGCTAAAATAACCAAGCCATCACCAAAGTTCACTTACCAATCAAAGAAATTAAAAACTATAGGTCCAAGAAGAAAGAGTAGATATTTGAGGAACAAAGATGACAAGGATTATTTTGATGATAATCAAGATCAATTCAGGGTTGTACAAAATAAGCCAACACAATCTATTGATGAGATTGCAGAAGTAATCAAGACAACCAGACAATTAGGACATCCTAAGTTACATGTATTTGCTGATCTGACTACCAAGAACCAGAACAAACTTGAAGAAGCAATAATAGGTATGATGATAAACTTGAAACAAGTTCCAGTTGAGTTTTCTACTTCTATACCAACTGATTTATATGATAGGATATCTACAAGATGGACATATACACTACAAACTGAGAAACAGATGAGAGAAGAAGCTCTCACATGTTTAATGGAAGATTGCACAGTTGACGAGATACAAGATATCATGAAGAAGTATGCAAAGAAATTTCCTAAGAAGGCAAGAACTTTGAATATTTTGCAAGGAAATATGATGGAAGTGGATGCTGAGAGAACCAAAATATGGAAGACACTACTAAATCCATTCGAGGATAACTAGGATACCGAGGACATAACTATTGTTACATCTACTAGACCGAGTACAGATCTAATACAAGATGATGATGCAACAATTGATGAGGTTTTAGATGGTATTCTTGAACTCTTAACCAATTTAGGTGACTTAGATATCACAATCATTGATGTAACAGAAGCAGATCTAGAGGATAAGGCCAAAGAAGATGAGTTGATCGGTGCAAATGAGACTATTGAAGAACATGACACATCACAAGTTGCCTGAGTAAACATACCAGGACAAATGCCTATGTTGGTTAAGGCAATAGAGATAGAAAATAAATCAGAACAAAAGTCACCCAAGAAAGTCATAGATACCAATGAAGAAAAGGGTGAAGATCACGGTAAAGAGACCGAGCATAGTGGTGGAACAACTCAAGGTGATGCGCCCCAAGATGCCACTAATGCTGTAGAAAAATATGAAGGTAACAATGAGATAGATGACAAAATAGTAGATACCTCTACTACAGACTCAAGGCCAGTTACTAAGACACCTCACCAAGTACTCACACTGAGTACCGAGAAAGTAAAGTCAGAAACTGAGAAAAAGGCTCAGCTTACTCTAGCTCTATCACCATCTTCAAGTAGTCAAGGTAAGAAGAAGAAGAAGAAGAAAGGAAATGAGGATTTAGTTACCTTAGATGAAATCATTGAGATTCCTGAATGGGATCCTAAGACACTTGATCTGGAAATACTAAAGAAATATGGTGAACTTTGCACTAGAAAAGATTCACAAGACAAGCTTAGATTAGAAGCAAAGCCTGCAAAAGTACTAAAAAAGGCAAAGGAGATCTTAAGGAAAGTTGTACTAGAAATTAACATTGATGAACAAGCTCCCATACTGGAAAAACTTGAGTTTCTCACAAAGGCCATTGATAATCCTGATATTGATGCCAAGCAGAAACTAGAAGAAAGAGCAGAGAAGAAGATCCAATGCATGGTTACAGAGAAGATCAGCCAGGCAGTAACAGTACATAAGGTAACTCTGTCAAAATTAGTAAATGGTATAGAAACTATCATATCCCAAGCCATTAATATTCTACAACAATTATGCACACTAGACCATTTCACTATTGGAATTATATTGGAATGATGTACTGAGAGGGGAGGGGTGAATCAGTACCTCTAAAACTTTTCTTGGTTAGCACATTAACCCTTAATCATCAGCTTGTAAATTATCTTATCTAACTATTCATCTTTCTTTATGTATATGAAATCATATCATAAGTTCTTTTAGTATGTAACTATAACATAAACATTCATGAAAATAGATAACACATAACACAAGATATGATATTGCAGAAAACTCCTATTAGGAAGTAAAAACTGTGGTGGGGATTGTTACCCACAAGACTTCACTATCTACAGATAAGAAGGGGTTGGTTAAGGCTTACAATTGGTCACTTCTAATGACCTACCCTGTTAGGAGTATTACAATGGACACCTGTTAAAATCTAATTTATTTGAAGCTTTAGCAACACTATTAAGTGTGCACTCTGTTAAGAGATTTGTAAAGAACTATTAATTCCACCTTCTACAAAAGGATTTTAGATGTGATGCACTTGTTAGAATGTAACTACACAAGTCTTTGATCTGATGATGTATGCAATCTCTAATTTCTGATAACAAATCCAACAAAGCTTCCTATGTATAATTAATCATCCTTCCATGATTGAATAATACCTTTATCTACTCGTCGGTAGCCTTTGTGTGTTCTTGACAACTGATATGATCTATTTTTGAAATTTGCATGAATTCTGCCTTCTGCTCCTTAGATGCTCTTTGTGGCTATAAAAAACAATGAATTCATAACTCACAATTGATTTGAACATCTATTTATACTAGTTTTTGGCTCAATTCTTGATTCACACTTCGCAAGTTAACTCTAGATCCAAGGTTTACAACTTGACCTTGATCTTTAGT
>MU226183.1:1158627-1178512 GCA_018584345.1 Thuja plicata | reverse complement strand
AAGGATTTTAGATGTGATGCACTTGTTAGAATGCAACTACATAAGTCTTTGATCTGATGATGTATGCAATCTCTAATTGCTGATAATAGATCCAATAAAGCTTCCTATGTATAAGTAATCATCCTTCAATGATTGAATAATACCTTTATCTACTCGTCAGTAGCCTCTGTGTGTTCTTGACAACTGATATGATCTATTTCTAAACTTTGCATGAATTCTGCCTTCTTCTCCTTAGATTCTCTTTGTGGCTATCAACAACAATGAATTCATAACTCACAATTGATTTGAACATCTATTTATACTATTTTTTGGCTCAATTCTTGATTCACACTTCGCAAGTTAACTCTAGATCCAAGGTTTACAACTTGACCTTGATCTTTAGTTAGATATGTTTTAGATCTGTTAGGATGCTTTAAAACATTTACATAAAGATTGCTTGACCCTTAAGTTATCATTTAAAACAAATTAAAACTCTATAAATAGAATTGCATTGCTTTATCTGACGTGTAAAACTCAGATCCACTATTTGCGGATTCTCTAAATGACTGTCGGTTCTGACGGTCAGTTTTCTTGGTCGTCGATGTTCCTTTCTTGAACTAGTCGTCAGGTATGCCTTTTCTATTCTGTCGATTTTGTTCTCAAAACTGTGTCGTCAGGTATGTTCTCAATGTTATGTTATTGACCCGTCGGTGATGTCATGTTCAATGTTCATCGGTTAATTCCATACTTAGCATTTTTCCATGACCTTTGTGTTCCGTCGGGTATGCTTTCTATTCGCCGCTAATGCTTGTAGTCCATTGATCTCTGTCAATTTTTTTCACTAAGTATACTAATGGAAAAATTAATGTCATCATTCACTACTGAGACTAGTGAAAAACTCAAGCAAATAGATCAAGATCTACAGACTAGTACACAAAGTCTATCAACCAAGCCAACTGCATTACAGATGGATTATAAGAAGACACTTCAGAACCAGCGGTTGAGACATGACTTAAAGAAAGAAGAGGAAAAAATTAGAGAGAAAGTAACCGAGCTCCAAGAAACATTACTACCGCATTTAGCGATAATGCAAAAACATGTGACTATGGCAAAAAATCTCATTTCCACCCTAGATTTATCAGTAACAGACAACATATATGATATGCATGCCCAGCAACAACTAGAGCTACTCACCCTCAAACACTTAAAGGAGGAATGGGAGACATTATTGGAAACTCTAAAGAATTCCCATCCCAATATTTTTGACAAACTATAAGTTGTACACCTTTTGTCATTAATTTTAAAAAAGGGGGAAAGATATGTAGTATATATGTATAGTAAAAGGGGGATACATATGTATAATCAGGATGTTTATCTACATATACTGAGTATATACAAAGGGGGAGCATGAAAAAAGGGGAAGTCATTATGTATATGTATATTATGTATAGTAGTAAGTTTTTGATACTAATGCCAAAGGGGGAGAATGTTACTCCAATTTCACATTGGAGTTATCATTAGTATGCATGTACTCAAAATGGACAGTCGGTAGCAGAGTCAAATAGGACCGTCGGTATATATCACTAAAGTTGAGAGTTAACCAAGAGCACTAATCATGTTTAGAGTTAAATGAATATAGTGATACTCGAGTAATCAGACTATGCCGAGCACATACAACATCGAGCTTCACAACATAACCGAGCACTAGTATAACTGAGATACACAATATACACCAAGCACCGAGGAATAGAATTAACCGAGTGGAACAGAGTCCATATAAAATTTTGTTATGACACAATAATATAAGTAACAACTTTTAAGCCGACCTAGATAATAGTTTATACGATCAAGGAGGACATTAATTACAAAGTTCCAACATTTATTGTTTTCCTCCTATGTTTATTTGATCAATGTAAATTTTGTAACCGTTGATCTTAGGGTAAGGATGTAAATGTTGAGCCCTAATTAGGTCATATCATTTGATATATAAATGTATAGATATTAAATTTTTTTAAGTATGTTGATCAAGAAATGATCAAGTAGCTTCCATACTACAGACATCAGAGATCAGACAAGGGATTCAAGGACATAGACCACATTGTAGAATTCAGTTTACAAAACTAAGGCAAGGCTACCGAGTAGAACATAGAAGAAGGTATTATCATTCACATTGAGGTGATATGTTATGTATGAACTTAATGGATCTGTATCAACAAATTTGAGATTGTATATGTATCAAATCAAATTTTCTTTTACTCTCTAACAATTGTAATAGATCTAAAATCTCTTAACAGAGTAGACTTAACAATCTATTTGTAAATCTCTTAACCGAGTGCACACAGATTGTGTTGCTAAATCCTCCCACGAGGTAGATCTAGTCGATATTTTTTTTACTCCTAACATGGTAAGATCCTCAGAAGTGATCATTTTGTAAAGCTTTAATAGGCTACCTTTATTACTGCAGTAGTGAAGTTTTGTGGGTCTCATCCCCACCATAGTTTTTACCTTCTAACAAGGGTTTTCTGCGATACCAAAATACTAGTGTCAAGAGTAATTAATTGTGTGTATGTGTTATGTTTATTTTACATACATTTACATTTCAATATTGATACTATATGTTTGGAATAAGCAATCTACTCAGTCAATTTATATAGAACAGTGAATACAAGGATTTGTCTAAAAGTTTTTAAGGGTACTGATTCACCCCTCCCCTCTTAGTACACACCGTTCCGATTATCTTAACATTGGGACAACAAACCATCATTGTAAAGCACCCTTTAACCATGTTTATCTACTTCTCTAACCCTTGAATATAAAATTGAGGCTAAATGTTCCTAAGTAACCTTTTCTCATAAATATTCTTAGCCATCACCAAGATTTTTTATTTGAACAGATGTTGAAATTGCTAAAGTTATCTTGAAACTCTCAACACACAAGTGGTCTAACCTTGTAGTAAGAGTGTCTAATATTACCCTTAAAATTCCTAAGGAGCCATTGCCCATAATCCATCATTAGACTTTTCATTTAGGGCCAAAAGAGATAAAGCTATTTAAAAATCAAGTTGAAAATACCCAAATAATATTGAAGATACCCCAACAATCACAAAACCCCTTGTTTCCATTGTATTTCGTTGTCTTGTAGGTACAAAAAATAGGATCCACAAAACAACGAATCCAACACTATTTTGTAGGGATCATAATACAAGGTTGTGAATAGCGAAACATCTTTATTTCATGAGTAAGAAGTTTTAATATTGCGAGGTTGTGAAATATCATCATTTCGCAGGAGATAAAATAATCGTTTGTGAAGTGGAAAAAACCTTGCAGCTATTTCACTAAGGGAAGAAAATTGGTCAGCAATTTAGCAAAGGATAAATAAAATCAAAGAGTGCTACTTCATGGGAAGTGACTGAACATATGTACATGATTAAAGATGCCGTTTAAATTTTGATGGGTTCAAAATTTGAAAAGGTGATATAGGGAATTTAAGGAATACAAATTGGCAAAATTGATGGTTGGAAAATATTTCTCTTACTGAAGTAGCAACAAGGTGAATATAAAAGCTAAGGATCTTGGACGACACTTGAAGGGAACCTAAATTTTGCAAGAACAATCTAAATAGTAAGTTCAAGAACCTTACCTAAGATAGAAAATTTTCAATTTTAAAATGCCTAGAAAAAAAGAGTCTGAAGATAGCCCTGACAAGGGAAAAAAGAAATATGAACAACCTAAAAGGCCTCTGCAAAATGACATGCTAGACACATTTCTCAGGTTAGAGGATACCACTGCTAAGAATAAGTTCTATGATGCATGGGGAGAATGTAGGGACGCTAAGATTCCATTCTAGGGTCAAAGTTTATTTTGGTATTTTTATGATAATAGGTATGAGAGATTCCCACTTTCGAACCCATGGAATCTTGACCTGCCTAAAATCATAGTTCCCAATGTATTTGCTGATGCTGAGCTCATTGAGGTGTTAGCATAGAATTAAAAAAAGGAAACCAAAATAGTAAGAGGAATATATGGAAACCCCATCTTGGTTGTTACTAAATCTTGCATAGCTGATTGTTTTGGTCTAAATATACAAGCCATAACAAAAATTCATAGGGAGAAATTTAAAGTTGACTACCAACAACTGGTAAAAATGTTTAAGTTAAGAGAAGTGCATTTTTTTAGGGAAAGGGGTGAGAATAATAGGCTCATGCTGATGTAGGAGCATCTAGGGTGTAAGCGAAATCTTGCATCACTAAAAAACATTATCTAGTTTTCAATAAGGGCTATCTTTGGACAGGGTTACTCTTTTGGGAAAGTATACTATTTTTAGGAAGTTGTTCATGTGAGCACAAATTGTTCAAGTTTCTTCCCTAGAGGTTCATTCTGGATATACAATAGTACATTTGAGGCCTCATTGCGATAGCTATCTATCAAATATTCAATGCCTATCTGTCGGTTATTCGACAAAAGTCATCGTCAGAGTTATTTCATCAGAAATTGTTACGGAGATAGTAACTGTTGCTATTCCAAAAACCCTAATCATCAAAAATAACCACAAAAATACACAATTTATAATAACATTGCTGAATCTACCCCTATCAAACGTATAACATCCCTAACGGTTATCCAATGACATTTTCGATGGTAAACCCGTCGGTAGTATAGCATCACCGTCGAAAATTGGTGTAAAAATGTAGCATCTCTGATGGTTGTCCAGTGACATTTCTGATGGTAAAACCATCCTTAGTATATCATCATTTTCATAATTGGGCATAAAAAATGTAGATTTCTTGACGGTTGTCTAGTAACATTTTCGACGGAAAACGCGTCGGTAGTATAGCATCACCGTAAAAACTAGTGTAAGTAATGTAGCATCTCCAACGATTGTCCAGTGATATTTTTTATGGTAAACCCATCGTTAGTATAGCATCGCCATCAAAAATAGGCATAAAAAATGTAGATTTCCCGATGATTATCCAGTGACATTTCCAACGAAAAACCCATCGGTAGTATAGCATCGTCGTCACAAATTGGTGTAAAAAATGTAGCATCTATGACGGTTTTCTAGTGACATTTCCAATAGTAAACCCTTCGTTAGTATATAATTTCCATCGCAAATGAGTGTCAAAAATGTAGATTTCCCGACGGTTGTCCAGTGACATTTCCGACGGCAAACCCGTTGGTAGTATAGCATTGCCGTCGCAAACTGGTGTCAAAAATGTAGCATCTCTGATGGATGTCTAGTAATATTTTTGATGGTAAACCCACCATTAGAATATAATCTCTGTCAAAACCTAGTGTGGAAAATGTAGTTTTCCTGACGGTTGTCTCGTGACATTTTTGACGATAAGACTGTCAAAAAATGTAGATTTCCTAGCAGTTGTCTAGTGACATTTTTGACAGTAAGCCCATCGTTAGTAAAGTAGCACCATTGAAATAGTTTCCAGTGATGACATATTATTTTCCATTAGTATGAAAAGGAAAACTATCAGTAATGACTACACCGAAAGACAAGTTTTAACACAACGCGACAGAATAGTCTACAATATAAATTGGAGACACAACTTACAAGTGCAAACTGAAAAAGTTAACAGTGGAACCCGATAGAGGAACCCGATAGCATAGTGCAAACCGATAGAGTAGATTACAGAGTAAACCAAAAGAGAAGAAAAGAGAGGAACCTAACAAAGCAAGGGAATTTGATGAATTGGTCACAGAAGGAACACCAAAAGACTTTTAGAGAAACTCGAGCATCAGACACCGAAATTTAGTTATATCCCGAGAAAAGTGGATCTGACTTCCACGTTAGATAAAACACTTATATTTTATATTTAGAGTTTTGATTTGATTTAAAACCATTTCTTGAGGGACAAGAAAGATAATTGTAATTTTTCTAATTAGTCTAACTAATTAAAAATATGCAAACTAGGAGATCAAGGTCAAGTTGTAAACCTTTGATCATAGAGTTAAGTTTATAATACCTAAAAATAAAAAGGTCAAATCTATTGTATAAATAGATGTGTAATCATTCATTCAAGATAGATGAGAGGATGATTGTAGCCAAGGAGCACATCTATGGATCAGACTAAGAGTTTCAAGAAGCCAAAAAATAAAAGGTGAATTTGGTTATAAAGAACCAAGAATCAAGGCTACCGAGCAACATAGGTATTAATAAATCACATTAGGTGATACTTTGTACATGTGATTTTAATGGATCTATAATAAAAAATTGAATATTTCATACACTCAGGTCAATGAGTATTTTTTTTCTACATTCTAACAAGTATAGAAAATAGAAGAAATCCTTTCAAGAAAGGTGGATTTAACAATCCTATTGTAAATCCCTTAACCGAGTGCACACTAAACAGTGTTGCTAAAGGTCTTAACAGAGTAGACCTTAACCAGTCTCCACATAATACTCCTAACAGGGTAGATTATCAGAAGTGATCAAATTGTAAGCCTTAACCAACCCCTTCCAATCTGTAGGTAGTGAATTTTTCGTGGGTCCCATCCCCATAACAGTTTTTACCTTCTAACAGAGGTTTTCCACGTTACCATATCTTGTGTTATGTGTCATTGCTTTCATGAATGTTTCTATACATGTCTACATACAATTAAGATTATGAATTGATATCACATGCATAAATAAAGAACAACAGACGTGATTGGTAAAGAAAAGATTTGATTACATAAGGTTAAAGGTTAATTAACTAAAAGTTTTAGAGGTACTGATTCACCCCTCCCCTCTCAGTACATACTTCCCATTTTTTCCAACAATTAGTATCAGAGATATATCTATTAATTGGAAGAGTTTAAAGGCTTAAGAGAAAAGATCATACAATGGAGAAGTACATGCTTGACAAAAGTATTGAGAATCAGAAGTTAGATATACAGATCTTGTTTGAACAATATAAATAATCTATAATCAAGATGAGATAGTTGCTAGATGAAATATAGATTATGGCATCTTGCTGTAATGAAATAGACTATCAAGAAGAGGAGATACCTAATCTATTTGAGTCTTCAATATCTACAACAAGAAAAGTATCAGACACATCTGAAGAAAGTATCACAAGTCTGAATGAAATCAATCAACATCTGGATGGACAAGTAAAATCTCTACAAATCGGTCAAGAGACACAGATGGTAAGAATGATTGATGTCATGAACAATGCTAGACAAGATGAGAAAGAAAGAAAACTAGCTATTGATGATAGGAGGAAGATTATTTAAAAGTTACAAGAGAAAGAATCATAAATACAAAGACCTACAAAACATCATCATGAAATCACAAATCAGATTATTCTTATGAGTCAAGAGGCAAACAAAATGAATACAAAACTCATTGAAAGAATAGAAGCCATCGGTGAGCTAAGAGAAGAAAATAAAAAGCTAAAACATGAAGTGAGAATTCAACAACAACATAATGACATGATCAAGAGAGATGAAGAAAGCATCAAAAGGATGGATGATTTTCTGGATGGACAAAGAAGAGTCAACAACAATACCAGACTAGGGTATACCAAAAATGAGGAATCACCAAACCAAGCTGATCCAAAGAATGTCTACACAAATCCAAGACAAAGAAAGTTGACATGCAATCACTATGAAAGGCCAGGCCACACATCAAATGTATATACAAGAAAAATGAAAGGTATTCCTAAATCCACCTCTTCATTCATAGGAATTTTTTATAAATGTAACAAGAAAGGACATAAAACATATGAATGTGAATCTAAGGTGAAACAACCAAAGAAGGAAACCTACATGGAAAAATACTATTCTACTTGAAAAATGCATGGGCACACATCTCTTGAATGCAAGAAGAGAAAAAGAAAGCATGGAAGCCTAAAAATCAAGAAAATACTTATCAACCGAAAAGATTCGGTAATTCATATGTTTGGGATTACAACAAATGGGCATACCGTACAACATGTGGAAGATTTGGACACATAGTTGCAAACTATATGAGATAATGGAAAAGAAAGTCTAGGAGCTGGACTAACAATAGAATGGCATGTCTACACTGTCATAAAGTTGGTCATCTAAAGAAAGACTACAAAGATCGAATGACAGAGACAAGCACCTTTGCAAATGGAAACACCATTGAAGACATCAGAAAGATAAGAAAAAAATGTGTAGAAAAGCTACAAAAAATGATGATGCTGGACCAAGCAATGTAATTGGTGACACCTTATCCAATGGATCTGGTGACATCACCATCCCCACCTAAGCAGAACAATTAAGTATGGAACTGCATTATACCAAGTTAGGTTTTGCATCAGTTCCATTATACATTGATGAATTTCCAAATCAAAATGATTAAAGATGCACTATGGTATTACTTGTTGCAATACTGTGAAAAAAATCCCTTCATTCATTAGATACCGAAATGCATCGGTGTACACACAGAGATAAGTTGTCAATACTTACCAAGAATCATCCGTAAACGTATAAAGCTAAGTTTCTAACTGCAAACCAAGATCTGTCAGTTGATGTAATAAGTTGAAAGCTTCCTCAAAGCATCATGCTCTCACCGAGAATGTTATTTGTGCATCACCTGATGAATCCATCTTCACACACCAAGAAGTGGTTGAGCATTAATGACTTAACTTAGGGAAAAATCTATAAATAGATGATGAAAGGGTTTCATTTTTCACCAAGCGACTAGAGCGAAGAGACTGAGCGAAACCTGAGCATGAAGCGACCCAATTGCAAAGAACCTAAAACTCAACTCCCTACACTCCAAATAGATTCCTAACAGCTACAGAGATTGAATTAAGTAAAAAAGATAACTGATAACTCTACTTTCATTTAAGGGAAAAAGCCCTAATTTTAGAAATGATGGCAACTACATGAAGAACCTCTAAAATCAAGAATGCTAAGGAAAGTAAGGTTAATCTAATAAAGAATAGTACATGCGAGGAACCTAAGTATAAAATCTATCTAGAGGTTGCCTCGCAACCCGACGAATATGGAGCATTTTTTGGAATTCCACCTAGGGTTTTGTTGATCGAGGATGTTAGATCCTACATTCACTACAAGACCATGTAAATTGGAGATCTTGAAGTAAAGAAGACTTACAAGAAGCTTTGCAATGATGATGGAACCATAAAAGATGAGCACAAGCACATTGAGGTAAAATGGCTCACAAATTCCCTATGGTTCCCAAAGGAGTTCAAAACCAAATGGATTCAGTTAGTGCTAAGCCAACTGCATGACCAAAATATTTGGCTAGATGAGTCTAAACTGATAGCTAGGGATGTTATACACGCTGTGACCGATTATCCTATAATCAAGAAACCAAAGGAACTTAAACACCCTCCTCGAGTTGAGATTGAGATGAACAGATGAGATGCATAGGATGGAAGAGGACTAAAGGTACCCACCATCATTAATGATGAACTTAAATTTAGAGCATGTTTCTTAGGATACAAATTATTTTAGGCTAGCAGGATGAAAAGTATTGCATCTAGAGCAGTGGATACAACACATAAAACTGTCAAAAAGGGATTACAGTTGGACCTATCAGAACTGCTACTCAGACAATTAGATGAGAACATGAGGACAATCAGGTCTGCAAAGACCAACTCATGTACATTTGGATCTCTATTAATGTGCATATTTTCTATTTCCAAGAAACCTTCTCATATATCGGTAATGTGAAATGGGACACTACCCAACCAGTGACAGTTCAAATAAGTGAGTTCATCAAGTCACTTGGAGACAATTTTGAATCAGTAATGATGAGTATTTCTCTGGATTCAATGAGAGAATGAAAAAGAGAATGAGGATACCAGACCAACTGGTAGAGAAATACAAGACTGGCATTTGTTTCTTGGTGGACACCAATACCACCCTAATCAAACTATCTATACTGAGGACAACATGTTTAGCTCCACTTGACTATGAAATCAACATAGATCAAGCAACAAATGCTATTGAAGAATTGTTGAAAGTTCCATTGGATAAATCACAACCAAGGTTTGGAACCTTTGAAGAAGCCAAGGAAAGAATCAAATCAGGATTAGTTGTGAATAAAATTGATAGGAAGAAAGAAAAAATGGTAAAGACCCTAACAATGAAGCTATTGGTCAATGAGAAAGAAACTGAAAAGACAGAGGAAACTGAGGGTCAGTCACCCATTGATGAAGCAGACAAGGTGAGTGACTTAGAGTCAATAGAGTCTAATGCACCCCTGCCACCAAACAAGGCAAGGAAAATAGATTCTCAGAGGACAAGGAGCCAAATAGTAAAGGCAGACTCACCATCTATTAAGAAAGGTCAAGTAAGGACCCACAAAAGAAAACCTTAAACCAAACAGACCACAACACCAAAGAGGAGAAGGAAATTAATCATAACCAATGAGGATATCAAAGATACTCAGCAGGATGAATCTTTCCATAAAGAAAAGAGTAGGATTCCTGAAACTATTGATGAGGTATGTGCTTCTATTATCAAATTAGGTACAACAAATGATCACAAAATTAAGAAATGGCTAACATTGGATCCTGAGGATCAAAATAAAATAGAAGAGGCAATTATCACAATGATGTGTGTATTCAAATATGTTCCTATACAATTGGCAGATAATATGCCAAAATAAATTTTGAATATATTGTCTGCAAGATGGACATTTACATTACACTCTGAGAAATAGATTAGGGAAAGAACCCTAGTTTCTATCATGCCTCCCGAATCTAAAATGGAGGATATTGAAGAGATGATGAAGAAACACTCCAAAATATTCTCACCAAAGTTAACAGCCTACGAGGTGCTTCAAGAACATCTACTTGAGCTAGACAGGAAGAGTGAGGCTGAATGGAGAAAGATACTTGATATACCTAGAAAGAATACAAGTCCTGAGCCACAAATAGCTCTTACCAAAAAGAAACATAAAAAAGATGATCTGGCTAAACCTAGCCCAGAGCATATCCTTATAAATGACATAGATGATGTCACAATAGTAGATTTAAAAAAAAAATCCAATAAGGATATGGATTTTTTTGATGAAACATGGCTAGATAATACTATCATTGATATTACCGAAGATTCTGTAGATAAGGTAAAGGGAGATGAAGATATTACTATTACATCTAATCAACCCAAGGATTAAGATACATCTATTGATGCTGCACAAGTAAACATACCAGGTTAGATGTCATTATTGATTCAAGCAATCAATATAATATCACAGAAGGAGAAGACCCCCAAGCCCAATGCAAGCATACCAGAGGAGGCAGGGGAAGGAGAAAAGAAAGACACAATTGATGACCAGAATGTCATCGGAGGGGATCAAAATGTAACAAGTGAAGATCTTGTTAATCTCTAAGTTTTTGTTGTTCATTTAGTGTCCACACTTAGACATCTATTCAGGCAGTTTTGGTCAGCTACCACTGCAGCCAAGCTATCCAGAAAGTCATTGCTGAGTAGAACAGATAATAGATGCCGAGCTATCTGGCAGTTTCATGCCGAGCGCCAGAGACTTAAGTGTTGAGCAAGATAGTTTTGCATACATGTCAGATATGACACAAACTTTAAGGTAATATGTTTGGGCCGACTTATGGGTGTTTTGGGATGACAAATGTGAAGCATTTAATATTCTCTATAGAGTTAATTATGCATTTAAATTTTTTATCCTATGTGTGGCATGAAGCCAATCAAAAAATTAGAATGCCTAGGAGGCATAAGTTATATTTTTTATCGTTGATCTAGATCTATTCACCAGATTTGAAGAGTATAATAAGATTACTTCTTACCCTAATTGAGTGAGTGATTAGAGAGCACAAAGAGAAGGTGCATACATACATGAGAGATGTGTGAAGAGTTGTTTTGATAAGAAGCATAGATCTAGCAGAGCAGAAGAGCAGTGAGCAGTAGAGTAAGGACATATCAGATTATAAGATGAGAGAAAGTATTATAAAGAGATCCATTATGAGCATCAAAGTGCATATCAAAGGATCATATCTTGAGACATTCTAACAATTGTATCAAGTGAAATCTCTTAACAGAGTGGTTCTAGCAGACCTTTCTAAATCTCTTAGCAGAGTGCTTACTTTATTGTAAGTTGAAATCCTTTCACAAAGTAGATTGTAATGATCTAAAGCTCTTAACCGGGCAAACCATTAACTAAGTAGATTGCATATTTTAATCAGTAGCCCTAACATGCACACTTTATTGCTACAGTAGTGAAGAATTTGTGGGTGTCATCCCCACCCCAGTTTTACCTATTTGGGTTTCTAGGTTACCAAATTCTGTGTATTGTGTTACTCAATTACTGTCATGGATGCTACTAGATGTTAGACTGTTTACATATTTATATGATTGTGGATCAATTTGTTTTAAAGTGATTAAAGTTCAAGATATGATTCACCCCCCTATCAGTATCTTGCTTTCCCAATATTGTATTTCCAACAATTGGTATCAGAGCTTCATTCTCCTACAAAAGGTTTTAATCATCTTGAGAGTACAGATCTGGAGAAAGAGATTTACAGATTGGGTAAAGTCATTGAGAATCAAAAGATTGAAATTCAGCTAGCATTACATCAACTTGAGACAACTAGACAGGAGTTGAGGAAGTCATTGACATCTAGGAAAGATTTGGCCAAACAAATGAATGATACTCACTATCAGGAAGAAGACATTTCAAATCTATTTCAGAATGGAGATTCTACTAAGAGCGATGCAGCAATTGCAGATCTACTGGAAAAGAATAATGTACTGTGTGAAGAAGTTAGGAACCTGAAAAGAGAACAAGAAATGAAGATAGTAAGACTATGTGAAGTAGTGGAACAAAAAAAGAAAGCTTAAGATGACAAAGCTATGGAAGAAGAAGATAAAAGAATGATAATTGTCAGACTTGATGAAAGGACACATGATGTGCAAATGATGACAAACAATCAAGTTGACATGGAAAGTCAACTGCTACTTGCAAATTAGGAGATCAGTAGGAAAGGCATGGAAATTATGAATCTGAGATCTGAGAATAGTCAGTTGAAAGATGAATTGAGATCTGAGAAAGAACTGAATGAAGGGTTGAATAAACCTAATGAAGCTTTGACTGATTTTGAGAATCTGATGGAAACATCAAGGATACTAAAAGATTCTTCTAGATTAGGTCACACTGAACCAAAAAAATCTACTGAGAAAGGAGAATCATCAAAGACTGGTGAAAAGAGGAATGCAGAGAAAAAGAGAAAAAAACCTGTATGCCACCACTATGAAAAACTAGGACACACTGCAAACATTTGCCGAACCAAGAGTGGTAAGTCCAATCCTAAACCTAAGCTCAATGGTTATTACTTTAACTGTAAGAAATTTGGACATAAAGCACATGAATGTTGGGCTAAGGCTAATGATGCACCTCCCACATCAAGAAGCAATGGATATTGTTACAACTGTCAAAAATTTGGACATAAGGCACAAGATTGCAGATCTAATGCTAAACATCAATGGACATCAAAGACGCAAGCAAAAGCACCAAGAAAAGGCAACACTTACAATTGGGATTATAACACAAGGCAAAGTTGTCATTACTGTGAAGAGTATGGAAATGCACCTAAAGAATGCATAAAGACACATTTCAGAGGAAGATCTAAGAGTTGGATGAATGGAATCCTAGTTTGTTTTAGTTGTTTGAAAATTGGTCATGTTAGAGTAATTACCTATTTACACTTATTACTTAGATCACTTTGATTTAATTAATTAAGTTGTTTATTACTCTAGTTTACTTAAGCTATCTCTTAGGTGCATTATAATTAATATTTATATTAATTATTAATGTGCAAACCTAGATTTTCTAGTTTTAGGGTTTCATTCACCTTTATAGGTTGAACTTTGTAGTTTCTTTTTTTATTAATTTAGATTATAATTTCACTCTCACTTTCTGAGCAACTTCTGAGTTCTTCTCTTTCCCTCTTCCTGCTTCCCTTCTGTAACAGGTTCTTGCATGTAGGTGTTCTTCAGGTTCTGTGGATTTGTCTCTCAAATTCTACATGGTATCAGAGCTTCCCTGTTGTTGCCTGGTCTGAGGGTTTTTGAAGCCGTGACTCGCAGATGAAAGCCACAGCTTCTCTAAGATTTTTTCCTCATTTTGGAGGAGGCAATATTTTTTGGAGCACTTTGAGTCAAAACGGACTCCACCATTGCACTTAGAAGGCCTAGGAGAGTCGAAAAACATATAAAGTTTGCTATTTTTGGTCACAGTGACCCCTGAGAAATTTTTTCTCACTCTTAGGCTGTACGACATGAAAATCAAGAAATTTAAAAAAAAATGATTTTTTTAAGGGCTTTCGGGGCCTGCACAGTGCAGCTAGAGTACAATAGGAGTGTCCACCCCCACACCACCTCGGCCTGGCCTGGCACTGGCCATCGGCCACCGGCGGAGCAGCTGCAGTAGTGCAGCCACTTGGGAACCACCCGGGAGTAGCCCAGCCACCACCACCACCAGCCCGCCACCGTCCCACCACTGGGTGCCGCAGATAGCACACCAGGTGACGTCACTACTGACGTCACTAGCCAAATTTTTTTTTTTTTGACATTTTTCAAAAATTTTCTGGCAGTTTTCACATTTTTCCGGTGACAGAAAAATTTTCCAGCGAGACGAGCCAATGACGTGCCGATGGCCATCAAATTTTTTCCCGGGCTCTGTGATAGTCATTTGACCGTCAAATTTTTTTCCATGACTGGTTTTTTCCAGTGAGCTCATTTTTGGAGGAGCAGTTGGTTTTTCGGCCGTAACTTGTGCATAAGGTGTCCATTTTTAGAAAACAAAATGTTGTCAAAAAGGTGTTTTCAAGCCGGATGCAATTGTGCTGGTCTTGATTGATGATTTGGCCATTTGATCTCTCAATTTTGGCATCAAAGTAGTGGCTTCTTTTTCCTCCATCTCTGCATCTGGTTATAGGTTTTCTTCTCATTTTTTGTGCTTTCTATAGTTGTATTTTGCTGTACGGGAGGATAGAATTATACATTGTGGGGGGGGCGCATTTGATTTCTATACTTTAATTTAGAAATGACCCTTCTACTTCTGTCTACTTCTTCTCTCAATGTCAGACCCCTCTGTGGCCCAGTTGACACCACACAATTATCACACCTAGAAAGCACACATGACCAGGCTACTCATGTCACGAGGCTTATGGTCATGTCTAGATGATCACCAACCTATTCTGCAGCATCTTTTTGAGGTCCTTTAGCACAGAAAAAAAATGCATGCAGCCATGGGTTTGATTGCACTGCACATCTTAGATAGCCTCCTATTTCATCTGGATGGTTTGACCACTCCTCATGCATATTGGGGAAAGTTTGCAGATCTATTTGGCACAGTGAATGCATTCAGGGCACTTTACCTTGATGCAAAGCTGGCATCCTTGTCTCCAGATAGTGTTTCCACCATTGAGGACTTCTTGATGAAGTTCAATGCTCTCTGATCACTTTTACAGGGATGTGGGAGGACCAAATCAGATGATGAGTGTATCTTTCTGATACTCTCAAAGCTTTGTGGAGAGCTCCAGATTTTCTCCTCCACTTTCTATTCCACTATGGATGCCTTGGGTGCTAGGCACAATATGCCTTCCTTTGCGGCCTTCTATGATTGGTTGACTCAAGATAAATCAAAGATTCAATAGTTGAATGATGTTTCAGGTTCTATGAGCCATGCATTGGTTGCTCACCCATCTCCATGGAAACTAGAGCAGAAACATGTATCATCATCCATAGAATCTTGGAAGGATTCTCCTTCTTAGCATTCCTCTAGCCCACCTCCTTCACCTAAGGGGAAATTGAAGACAGAAAAACCCAAGTGTACTTATTTCAATAAGTTCAATCATGATGAGTCTTAGTGCTTTCCGAAGAATGTAGATGGATATGCCCAACAGATTGCTGATTTGACAACTCTTCTTCATAAGGGAAACATTGATATTCCTTCTTCCTCTTCTCACTAGTCTTCTTCATCATCATCTCAGGCAGATGGGTCAGACAATGAAAAGGGTCATGCCTTATGTGAATCTACTATAGCTCCCTCTTCCAGGTGGTTGTTGGATTCTAGAGCTTCACATCATATGGCATCTTCTCAGAGTTCCTTCTCATCTTTTGCGGCCTCTCCTACCCCACACATCTTGATGGGGAATGACACTGTTATGCATGTGTGTGGTTAGGGTTCTATTGACATCATTGGTGGTGCATTCCATGATGTACTATGTGTTCCATCCTTGTCATCAAATCTTCTCTCCATTTATCAAATTACTCACAGCGGGACAAAGAAGACAGTTGAGTTCACTGCAGATTCTGTACACACCAGAGATAGTGTGACTGGCCACATTGTTGCTACAAGGACAGTTGATCATGCCACCCGCCTGTATTCCTTCTCCCATTTTGGTCCACCATCTCCTATGTTGGAGAATATCTCTCCTACTTCACGAGTGCCTAGTGAGAAGAATTCAGGTGACCTAAACTTCTGTGTTGCTCCTGAGATCAGTGTTGTGGCTTCTCCACCTCCTCCTATTGTGCATGCCTTTGTTTAGCATGATTCTTTCTCAGCAGTCCCTATTATGGTCACTCCCTGCATCGAGCCTTCCCCTCCAATTGTTGAGGGCACATCCAAGGACATTCATCTCCTCTTAGCTGATAGATTCAGCCCATCTATTGGCCCACCTGCATTGGGGATTCCATTCCAGGAGTCCCATTCATTCTCCTTTGAGCACCAGCTTGGCCTTCCAGTTTCACCGCTCATTCAGGGGTTCCCTTGTTACTCTGTACCTCTATTTCTTCCACATTGGAGTTCCATTGGTTTGATCATTCCTACAGGGGTTCCATCATTCTGGGGGGACCTTGGTGTCTCATCCCTCTCTCATGGGGGGTTTGATTGTACTTATGGTTTTGAGAGAGTCTCTTGAGCCATTCTTTTCTGCTTTTTCTTCTATCTCTTCTTGGAGTAGGGTTTTTCCCATGTGGTTTTCTCTATTTCTCCACTTTATAGAGATTTGATTGTGCTTGGGTACCTGATCAGGCCTTGTTGCCAGGACCCATCTTTTCTTGCTTTCATAGCTGTGCTAGGTTAGCTTACCTCCTAAGCTTCGCTTAAGGGGGGGTGTTAGAGTAATTATCTATTTACACTTATTAATTAGATCACTTTGATTTAATTAATTAATTTGTTTATTACTCTAGTTTACTTAAGCTATCTCTTAGGTGCATTATAATTAATATTTATATTAATTATTAATGTGAAAACCTATCTTTTCTAGTTTTAGGGTTTCGTTCACCTTTATAGGTTGAACTTTGTAGTTTCTTTTTTCATTAATTCAGATTATAATTTTGCTCTCACTTTCTAAGCAACTTTTGAGTTCTTCTCTTTCCCTCTTCCTGCTTCCCTTTTGTAATAGGTTCTTGCATGCAGGTGTTCTTTAGGTTCTATGGATTTGTCTCTCAAATCCTACAGGTCATACTAAGAGAGAGTGCAAGACAAGAGTACCTACTCCCACTGTTGAGGAAATTAGAGCACAAATGAACCAGACATGGGTAAGGAAAATAGAGCCAAGCAACAGTGAAACTACTAAAGCTGAGGTCACCCAATCCAATGGATCTGGTGATCACGCAATATCAAACTAAGCAGAAGAGGTACGCAAGGAACTATATTTAAATTTCATATCTTACATTAGTTCCTAACATATACTGTGCCAAAGTCCATATCTGCATATGAAAAGATGCATCAGGACATATTTTAAAGTTAAAGTACCGAGCAAAGTCACTTAAGCACTAGAGGTGCTGAGCATCAGTATTATACAAAGACCGAGTTTGTCGTCATGTGTGCTGAGCTAGTTTGGGTTGTGACGGAGAGATTGTCAAAGTCGACCAAGGACAAATATTTTACACTAACTTCAATGGACAGAAAATTTATTGCAAACCTACCTTGAATCCTATAAAGGGATGAACCATTCATGATTCATTTCACCTTTCAATTTGAGATTTATTGAAGTGTTGAAGCATTGGCGAACTTGATTTCAACAGATATTTTCAAAGAATTTTATAGCGTGTCGTCGGCTATTCAGCAAAAGTTTGAACTTCGATAGTTGCCGAGGTACTCTATTTCATCTTTGAAACCCTTTATCGTGAAATCATGGCCGCTAGTTCATCCACACCAGTTAAGGGAATGGAGAAGGAATTGATAGAAGTTCAATTGGTGAGGAGCGACACCTGTGCACCTCCCAACTTTCAAGCCATTCCTAAGAGTGCTATCAAAGGTGGTCTGACTGGAGCCCTATCTTCGATCCCTCTGAAGGTACTCATGATTCATGAAATTAGGGCATGTTACATGTGTAAAATGAGTAAAGTTGGAGACCATGAGCTAAGGGAATCCTACGGGAAACTATGTATAGACAGAGCCCTAAACCCTGAACATAATAATTTAGTTGAGCAAGGGTTAACTCGAGCCCTAGAGTTTCTAAGGAATTTTAGGGAAAAATGGATCAAAATTGTTCTTAGCAGGGTACATGATATGAGCATTTGGTTATGGACCAGTAAAGATTACCAAGGATATCATACATTGTGTAACTGGTTACCCTAAAATCAATGGGAAAAGGACCATGAAATGCCAGATTAAAGAAGACATAGAGAAGGTCACTAAAGCCATATAGAACAAGTAGAGGAATGACTATTTCCACCATCGAATAACTAGAACTTGATTTTGTTGTTAGGGTTATAGCTCACAATTTCTATCAGTCAAGTCAACTAGACAATGTGCCTTACATTGCAGTAGAACAAGCATGGAAGATAATAAAGAAGGATCAATCAAATGACCTGGCCAAGCTACAGCTAACACAGTTTGCTGAGAACCTTGCATCAATCAGGAAAGTGAAGAATTCTGTGTGTAAGTTCAGATCCTTTCTTGTATGCATATTTTTCTATGTTCAAAATAATTTTCCTACCTATGGAAACATAGTATGGAAAACATATAGACCTATCACCCAACAGATAAATGTGCTGATTCAATAGTTAGGTGATAATTTTGATAATGTGATGGGAACATACTTTGTTGAGTTCAAGAAAAGCATGAGACTGAGAAACAGAATTCCTAGTTCACTAGTGGAACAACATTATGAGGATGTGTGTTTTCTAGTTGACACAGATTACACTTATGTTTAGGAAGTAGTACCTAGGGTATCATGGATAAGGCCATTTCCTTATGAAGTAAACATAAATGAAACATCTGCAGCAATCACAACACTGCTAGCAGAGGAAATTGACAGTGCTGCTAAACATTTTGGTAATTATGAAGAAGCCAAGGCCAAAATTTCTATGAACCTAAAGGCTGGCACCATGGAAAGAAAGAGGAAAAATATTGTCAAGAATTTGAAGAAGATGGTTGGCATTGCAAGTGATGAGGAAGCAGAGGATTCTCCTCTAGACTTAACTACTGGAGAAGGAGAAGACATACCTAGTGAAGAAGAAGAAGAAGTTGAGTCTGAAGAGGATGTAGTTGTTAAGGGGAAAGGGAAAAAGCCAATGGTTGCCAAGGCAACCAAAGTAAGCAAAGTTAAACCTTAGGCTACCCTTCCTGCTGTAAATAGACCAAGGACTAGAGAATCATCTATTTCACCTCCTATGGTGAGAACATCAATATACACAAGGAAGAATGCTGCCAAGAGTAGCTCAGGGAAGAAGAAACAAGTCAAGACCAAGGTAGTTCCGAATAGTTCTGCCAAAAGACCAAGGAAAAGAGACTAATCTTGAGTGATGAAGAAGATGAGGAAACTAACACTGATGTGCTGAGAAACATACCTACAACATCATCCAAACATCCTATAGACATTGATGAGGTATGCAAGAACATTAGAAGTTCAACTGGGTTATCTGGATTTAAATTTATCAAATATGAAAAGCAAAGTATAGAGAATAAGGTCAAGTTACAAGAAGCTCTA
>MU226183.1:1136983-1150048 GCA_018584345.1 Thuja plicata | reverse complement strand
TTGCTCAAAGGAGGTTACCCCCTCGAAGTGGCCCACGATCAATAGATTCATTTTGCATTCTGCTATTGCTCTATATTCTGTGATTTCGTGCATTCTCACCATATTGCTGTAAGGAGGTTCCTCACAAGATCTCACACAAAAAGATGAGATCAAACATAAAAAAAGATGCACAAATGAAAAATATAGATGAAGTGCAGAAGGATATCGGTGAAGGAGACAAAACCAAAGATGCCACTCCTAAGGACAGTGAAGGAGATGCTATAGGTAATGTAAAGGTTGATGTGGAGACATCCACTCACAACCAAAAGGTAGAGACCGAAGCACAACAACAAAAAGGCACTACTCCACTGATAACCTCATCTAGCACATCAGACCAAGCAGAGAAGCTAGCTATGGTTCTGCATACAGGTGCATCTCAAAAGAAAAAAGAAGAAAACAAAGAAGAGTAAGTTGGAGGTCACACTTTATGAGATCACATAAATACCAAAGTGTGATCCAACTACTTTAGATTTTGAATCACTCCAAGAATATGGATAAATTTTTCAAAGGAAAGCTTTGCAAGAAAAGATTAAGAAGGAGAACTGAGACTCCTTAGTATTGGAAACCAAAAGGGATATCTTAAACCAGATAGTTCCTGACATTGATGTTGATCACAAATAACCTATCCTAGATCAAATTTTCATTCTCACCAATGCCATCACAACACAAAATGTGGATGTAGAAAAGGCGATTGAGGAACAAGCAGAATAGAAGTTCCAATACAAACTGACAGAAAAGATCAGCCAAGAAGTGGCAGAGAAAAAGTAATGCTTTCAAAACTAGCCAATGAATTGGATCCAATAATTACTGAATCTATTTCGTTAATAAAAAAATTGTGCACTTTGGATAAATTCACTAAGGGCAATAGTGAAAAGATAGCAAAGTTAGATTCAGATCTAAATAACAGTGCACAAGGTTTGACCAAAGATGAAAATGCAATTAAATTGCATTATGAAAAGATAATAGAGATAAAAAGATTAAGAAAATAAATTTGGGAAGCATAATCACAATTTAGAGAAGAGGTTACCGAGCTACAGGTTCAACTTTTACCGAACCTCACACTTCTACAACAACACATAAGTTCGGTAAGACAACTAATTGCCACCCCCGAGATGTCTGTAGCAGACAACATCTACGACATGCATGCCAGGATTACACTAGAGCATATGGTTCTTAAATATATAAAGGAGAAATGGGAGAAGATGATGGAGGAAATGAAGACCTATCACTCTCATATTTTTGATAAATTATAGGTATACACCTTTGCCCTTACTATCAAAAAAGGGGGAATATGATATGTACAGTACATATAACACAAAGGGAAAAGACAAGGTAAAAAGGAATATATAGTATAAAGACAAGTGTACATACACATATACTATACTATACCAGCATATGCATAGGGGGAGTCATGAAATGACTAAGTAATATACATGGTATACATACTATAATTTTTTTTAGTATTTTGCACAAATCAGTTTTTGATACTAATGTCAGAGGAGGAGATTGATGACATATATTTTTCCATTAGTATGAAAAGGAAAACCATTGGTAATGACTACACAAAAATATAGGTTTTAGCACAACTCAAGAGAATAGTCTACAATATAAACCGAAGACACAACTTACAAGTGCAAACTGAAAAATTTAATAGTGGAACCCGACAGGAGTAGACCGACAGAGGAACCCAACAACACAGTACAAACTGACAGAGAAGATTACAGAGTAAACCAAAAAAGAAAAAAAAGAGAGGAACCCGATAGAGCAAGGGAACTCGACAGACAGTTCACAAAAGGACCACCGAAAGACTTTCAGAGCAACCCGAGCATCAGACACTGAAAATTAGTTATATCTTGAGAAAAGTGGATCTGACTTCCACATCAGATAAAACACTTATGTTTTATATTTAGAGTTTTTGATTTGATTTAAAACCATTTCTTTTGGGACAAGAAAGATAATTATAATTTTTTTAATCAGTCTAACTGATTTAAAACATGCAAACTAGGAGATCAAGCTCAAGTTAAACCTTTGATCATAGAGTTAAGTTTGTAATATGTGAAACTAAAAAGGTCAAATATATTGTATAAATAGATGTGTAATCATTAATTCAAGATAGATGAGAGGATTATTGTATCCAAGGATCACATCTATGAATCATACTAAGATTTTCAAGAATCAGAACAACAAAAGGTGAATTTGGTTATCAAGAACCAAGAATCAAGGCTACTGAGAAATAGAGGCATTAATAAATCACATTAGGTGATACTTTGTACATGTGATTTTAATGGATCTATAATCAGCAATTGAAGATTGCATACACTCAAGTCAATGAGTATTTTTGTCTACATTCTAACAAGTGTAGCAAATAGAAGAAATCTTTTCAAGAAAGGTGGATTTAACAATCCTATTGTAAATCTCTTAACCGAGTGCACACTAAAAAGTGTTGCTAAAGGTCTTAACAGAGTAGACCTTGACCAATCTCCACATAATACTCCTAACAGGGTAGATCATCAGAAGTGATCAAATTGTAAGCCTTAACCGACCCCTTCCAATCTGCAGATAGTGAAGTTTTTGTGGGTGCCATCCCCACCGTAGTTTTTACCTTCTAACAGGGGTTTTTTGCATTACCATATCTTGTGTTATGTATCATATCTTTCATGAATGTTTCTATGAATGTCTACATACAATTAAGATTATGAATTGATATCACACGCATAAATAAAGAACAATAGATATGATCGGTAAAGCAAAGATTTGATTACATAAGGTTAAAGGTTAATTAACTAAAAATTTTAGAGGTACTAATTCACTCCTCCCCTCTAAGTACATACTTCCCATTATTTCCAATATCCAGGTGCATCGAAAAAGTGATGGATAAGCACACTAAAGATAACAAAGCTCAAGAGACCATTATAGTTGGTCTTCGTCTTTGGTCCATATTACTGAAAAAATGGTTTACCTTTCATTAGCTCATCAAATACGGGAATTTGAAAGAATTTAATAGAATATTTTCCTGATAATGTATATTATTTAAGTTAATGTTATACAAAATTTATCTACTTCACATACTTGTCGACTATGAGGATATCAATAATGAATCATCTCCTCATGTGGCCTGCATTACTCAGGCCATGGGAGAGGAATCTTATTTTTTTTTGTCTTCGTAGTCTACAAGTGTGGGAAATAGATAAATTTGTGTAGCGTCAAACTAAAATAATGTACATTATACATTAAAATACTATCTATTAAATTCTTTCAGATCACCACATTTGATGAGCTAATGAAAGGTAAAACATTTCCTCAATCATATGGACCAAAGACGGAGACCAACTATTATGGTCTCTTGAGCTCTGCTATCTTTAGTCTTAGCTACTGGGTAAGGCCTGGAAGACTTATACCTACTAATTGATTCCCTCAGTCCTCCAACATTGATGAGCTACATAAGCGTAACAAGTTTTGACGGTTTTGTGAACAAAAGATTATGAACAAATTTTTTTTGTCCTTGGGACCCTGAAATATTGAGCTTCTCTTTGTTTCAATAATAGTTTAACATTCTCTACTTAATAGGGCCAACCACATGAAGGTGGAAGCTCATCTGAGCCCTCCTAGGAGCATCTTATGACTCTGTACAAAACTTTAAGACCTCTAAGATATATTCTTAGGGGTTGTAATGGGTCATAAGGGGTCCTGGGACACAACATCTAAGAAACATAAATTTAGGCATCATGGTCACAATTCTTTGGAGACACAACATAATTGAGTGGTATACTTAAGGTCCAAAAACCATAGATAAGGATGGTTTTTGGATCCTACAGTGTCAACTTCAACCTGGAGGAGTAGTGGTTGTCTTGTATCGTCTGGGTATACCACTCAATTATGATGTGTCTCCAAAGAATTGTGACCATGATGCCTACATTTATGTTTCTTAGCTGTTGTGAGATTAAAAGTATTCTAAGGAACATGTCGTGTCTATGTGCAACTGCATAGGATTGTCACCAAGCAAAAGGTGTTTTCTTGTACCATTCATTATCAATAAAATGAAGTCCATATTATCCTATTCCAGACACATGAAACCTCATTCTAGTTTTCCATGTAGAGAAATGATCCCTATTCATCTTTAAGGATTCCCTCTTATACATCTTTAGTTCTTAACTCAAGTCCTTTTAAACTTATCACTTCAGAGTAACTAGCTATGATACCAATTGTTGGTCCACTGAGAGGGGGGTGAATTAGGCAAATCAAACTTTAATACTTAAAACTAAACTCTCTGAATCATTGGGTAAAACTGAATATAGTAATAACCAATTCAACAATCAACTTAATAACTTAAAAAACCATACATATCAAACATGTAAATCAATCATTCAAACTTAGTAACATCATATTTAACTTAGTTAACACCAAAATTAACAAGGAAACCCTATTTGGGAAAAACCTCTATGGGAATTGTGACCCACAATAAAAATTGTACCCTTATGAAGTACGCTGGGTTAAGAACTTATCCTGTTAAAGATTACAAACACATTTTCTAAATGTGAACCTAGTAGGGGATTTACCTCAGATTTGTTAAGATCTTCAATTTTTTAGGAGTGTTCTTGTTAGATCTCTTTAAACACTCTTTTGGAATGTCACCTACTTCTAGGTTTTACAAATAGGATGGTTAAATCCACTCGCTTAAGATATTTCTTTGTTATAAATAGTAATAAAAAAACAATAAAAATTGATTCGTAAATATAGAAACTACCTTTTCTTGTGTCAGATCCTTTATTCTCAATTAAATACTGGCATCACATACTCTATTGATCTCTTTTTCAGGCTGTAGATTCTTCAATCTTTGTTTCTCTGTTCTGCTCGATAAATGTCGTTCTTCAACTTATTCTTCTTCTCTGTTCAACTTGCCAGCAACATTCACATTGTAATAATATTTCTCACTCTTTATATAGACATATTTTTTCCTCTTAATCTCCTTAATCATATTTTCCATCATTTTCACTCTGTCATTTTGTTATCTTCTTCATAAATCTCAACTCGGTAAACCACTTCACTTTTACCTCAGAACTTGAACTTTTCTTGGAACTCCCATAATTCGGTTTAACTGCTTGATCTTTGCCTTAGATCTTCTCATTGAATTTTCACATTCATAGAAAACTTCATTTAATTCATATCCACATCCATCTCATCATCACTTCTCATTAATTCAATCTTATCATCATTTACAATCAATATACTTATTCGATAATACTTGCTTTGCAACTCGGTAACTGTCTTCATCCACTGATCGATGTCTAAATAATATTCGGTGCTTGATGCTTGAATTTCAATTGGTGTTTGGTAACTGTGACCAAATTATATAGCATTCTACTGACTGACTCTATCTAGCTCTGTGAAGTAACTCTTTCAGTCATAACTTTAAATCTTTGCAATTTCTGACTTAATCAATCAATTGTACCAATTTGATAAGATCAAATATATAGTAGAAAACAACTATATCATCATTACTTCATCATTGTTTGATCTGTATTTGTCACCCATTTAACTTCTCCTCTTAAGATATGGTAACATAATAAAAATCAATTAATCAATTGCTTGACATCAATGACAAAACAATAACTGATCTAACCATTTCTACAATCATGATACTTGATATCACTTGGTCTTCATCATTTCCATCAGATATTCATCAGTTGATTAACATTTGAGACTATCAAATTAGAAGGTAGAAGAATAGTGAGTTAATCATGAGGATTTTTGACAGGCAATCGTGTGAGAGGAAGTGGTTTCTAGATGGTGACATAAATAGGGATGCTTATTATATAGGGATAAATGAATTTTTAAGATTGAGATGTCAAGAGTGGATTCAGTTTTAATTTAAATGTGAGAAATCAAGGATTTAGATTATGAAGGGACAAATTCAAGATATTTATCAACGAGCAGAAAGAGTATCCAAAAGATGGATTTTAAAATTGAAAGCATTCTCATGCTTTTAAAAAAAAGAGGGGGAGTGGTATGTTGTGGTAGGTGAAAAGTCTCTCTTTTATGACAAAATTAATTTTCTAGAAAAATCTACCTTACCAATTGGTTATCTATAAATATGTCATATTAAATGGATGACCAATGGAGTTGTGGAGTAGTAAGTAAAGAGCATTTTAGCAGATATTTAGTGGATTGTTGAGAAGATAGTTGGTAAGATCCATTTTGATACTTCCAAATTAATCAGCCACAAGTTTTTACCCTTTAGTTTTTAGTAGAGATGAAAATTCAAATTAGAAAGCACTTAATGCATGAAATGATATCCCAAACATAGAAAGAAAAGAAGGATAGCAAGGAAAAGAGTGACCCATAATCTATCTCATAAGAAATTTCAAATTTTGATGATAGTTATTAAAATAGCAGAAGACATATTTTTCATTAATGAAA
Source organism: Thuja plicata (assembly GCA_018584345.1). Taxonomy (NCBI): domain Eukaryota; kingdom Viridiplantae; phylum Streptophyta; class Pinopsida; order Cupressales; family Cupressaceae; genus Thuja; species Thuja plicata. Next base: position 1,143,592 of record MU226183.1, on the reverse strand, counting down.
ACCAATCAAAAATTAGTATGAAAAGATGTATGATAAAAAGTAATAGAGATGTAGCGAATAAATTCCACTTTTTCATCCAACACCTCATAGGGATGTGGGGGTATCCATGAGGTTTAGGATTTCAATGCATCTATTGTGGTAAAATACAGATCTACCAAGAATACTATAGTGTCAAAATACTTTTGGACTATGTTGTGTGATATTCTCCATCTCTCTTGCATTCCGTTTTAGAAGCCTTAAAAAAACTTAGCATAAAATTGTATGTGCGTGTTGTGAGTTGGGACATTTCTTGCATACTCCAATACTTGGGTTACTACTGGTCTATTTGTAGCCCATATTATTTTGATGTATTATGGTAGTTTACACATAAAGTAAAATGCAAGATAGAATATGAGTTTCATACCAAAATTGGTAGCCTATTTCGTACAGGATGTGTTCCCTAAGAGATTTATTCTTAGGAGTTCACAAAGGTGAAATTCCTTCTCTTTGATCATAATTTTATGTGTCATGTGTATGGCCACTCTTGTAAAAGAGCCCTTCCCATTTATCAAGTAAATTTTGTAGGCAATCACTTTGGTGACATACAACACTCCTTTGTGATATGGCTAATATTTAGGCTCTTACTGTTGAAAGGAGGTCCAGTTTGTTGGACCATCCCTATTTTGGTTTTCATTGATGTCACTATTCTAGAACTATTGGTATCAGTCAACATATTTTGGTATCAGTTAAACCGTTATATCTTTTGGTATCAGTTCTTATGTTCACTAGTTGTTGACACTGATGGCAATCATCGACAGAAGTAGTTAACGGTAATATCGATGCTCTTTCAAGTTTGGCTTTGAGCATGCCATGTTTGGTCCAGCCCTATTTTGAACACATATGTCTAAATCTAGATTGTTGCAGCCAATAGTAGATCTGAATTATAAATTGATTACACTTTTTTTTGGTTTTAGCCGACATGGAGTACATACTAATGATGATATATAACTATGGAAACCTCTGTTCTTGAAGCAATGCGACCTATGTAATTCTATGATGTTATTTTTTATGCTGAATCTATATGTAGATTGGTGTAAGTGAATTATATATAAAGTTCTATATTAGTAGAAATGTAAAGTTTTGTACTACACTAAGAGTTGTATCTGTGCATATTTAGATGCATTTCCATCAATTCATTTTTGTATACTTAGCAAACTTTTCTATTTTTGTATTAGGGCAGTGAGTCCAAACTCAGTGAGAAAAATGACAGTGAGCCACCCTATGTATTATTAACCAATTACATAATACTTGAGAGGTATCCCTCTCATGGGGTTTTTCCCATCTTGGGTTTCCACGAAAGCAATTCTGGTGTTATGTGTTGCTTTAATTTTTTCTTTTAGTTGGCTAGTTTCCAACAAAATTAAAATATGTTATGTGGAAAATTAGTTTAAGGTTTTAAAATTTTCAAGGGTATAGTGATTCACCCCTCCCAAATCATTATATCGAATGTTCAATAATTGGTATCAGAGCTAGTTCCTTTGAAAGAGTCTAACTACTTGAAGGAGATCTAGGAGGTTGAACATTTACCACCGCCATCCACTATGCATGAGAATGAATTCATGTTAGTGATGACATGTAACTGATTGAATGTTTGAAGATGTTAAGTTGATAACCGAAATGCAGAAGGATAATGAAAGACATTAAATATATTAATGGATTGTATTTTCATTGATGTTAACTTGATATAATCTAATTGGTTATAATCAAAGTGTCAAAGACTTCAGAGAATTAGAGAGATAAAGATTATGCTTTCTGTAATGCACAAAAGACAAGCATTCACATTGTGACTAAAAACACTGACAGTCAGTGGAACCCGATGGATAGAGATCACTGACATCCAAGTCACAGTGATGCCCGAGCAAGAAAACCGATGAGTATTACCAACAAGCAGAATTACAAGAAAACCCGACGGCCATAAACATAGTGTAAACCAACGGAGAAGCCCGAGGAGACTTGGAGTGTTGACCGATGCTATAAGAGAGTTAAAACTAAAAATAAATGGAGTTCAGAAATGACAAAATATCTACTTGACAAAGCTAAATATAGAGTTAACTGGTAGTTATCATTGTTTTCATCGACAAGATAAGCCAGAGATAAGAGATTGATTTAAAGCTGATTTGTCCAGTTGGCAAGAAGATCTTAGCAAGATAAAATAGGAGTTTTTATTTAAATCTAATTGGCAATAATTTTGGATCACGCCAAGATCAAGAAGATCAAGAACCTAACAATGGTGATATCATGTCTATTTAAGAGACAACTCAATTCATTTTGAATTGGTGTGGGGAGAAAATGAACAAGAGGATGCTAAAGAAAAACTGATGAAGAGAAACTTCATACAGTGTTGATCAATAAGATAAGGAAAGAGCTAAAGAATTTTGTAGACACTAAGAAATAGAGCACAACATCACCGAGCAGAATCAAAGTGGAGAAAAGGTTTAAATAGAGTTATATTGATCAGAATAGTTTGTGAGATTACAATAGATCTAAAAATATGCAAGTATAAGTTGTATATGTGAACAGATCATACTGTTTCAGTTTAACCATTGATTCAAAAAGTCTCTTAACCAAGTGGGATTTAAAGATCATTTCTATATTGAGATACATCCAATGGAGTGTCAAAAAATCTGATCATGAAGATAGCATGAGGTGCCAGATACCTATTGATAGGCCAAGTGAGTGTTTGATCAAGGATACTCACATAGAGATGCCCGATATCAAGTGACAGACTAAAATTTTAAATCCTCTAACAAGGTCACACCTAACAGTGTATTTGTAACCTTTAACATGGTTGGATCTTCACTAAGCTCACTTCAGAAGAGTGAAAATTTTGGGTTACTGGTCCCAAGTGATTTTTCCCTTAACAGGGTTTCCATGTTAAAAATCCATGTGTCAATGTGTTTATAAGCCATTACTTTAGTGTTTTGCATTACACTTAACTTAATTGGATTGATCGGTATACACTAGATAATTTACTGTCTTTCAGTAAATTGATAGACTGCTAATTGGTAAATCTACAGTAGAAGGTTTTACAAAGCATTCCAAGGAGTAGTAAATTGATATAAGTATTTGGAGGCATTCATCTTATAGGATTGAAGATAACTAGAGGTATAATTTTGTGGTACTAAGTTTTAAGGGTTGATTATTCGAATATTTTTGAGGCCACTAATTCACCCCCCCTCTTAGTTATTACTAACAATTGGTATCAGAGCTTGTGTGCTTAGAGAAGGAGTTTAACATCTCAAGCAAAAGATCACAAGATGAATAGACGAGATGTGCCCAAGTTGAATAAAGACAACTTTTCATCATGGCAAAGCAGAATAAGACTCCACCTATCAAGTATTGGAAATGATATTGTTCAATACTTAGATATTGAATATGTGTTGCCTATAGGACCTCATACTATTGAGCAATTAAGAGTCAAGCATGAGCATAACTGCATGATGATAGAACTTGAATCACCACTCTCTAATGCTGAGTTTGAAGATGTCAAAACCTGCACCTCTGCAAAAAAAATGTGGGATAAGTTGAAGCTTGTACATGGAGGAGATGCCAATGTACTCAGAGCAAAGGCAAAAAGCCTAAGAGGGATGTTTAATGACCTAAGGATGAAAGAAAAAGAAAACATTACTCAGTATAGCTGTAGTAAATTCTATCTGAGGAGTTGGAGGTGTACTTAAAGAGGAGACAGTGGTAAGAAAATTTTTAAGAACCTTATTGCCTGTTTATGCTATTAGAGTTTCTGCTATTCAAGAAATGAGAGTAGTTGCAAACAATATAGTTACTCTAGATAGTATGATTGGTAGGCATTTGAGATGAATAAATTTGACAATAGTGTCTTACCATACATAGAATCTTCATTCAAATCTTCTCTAAAGATAAGTAACTCAAGTCATAGACATGCTGTTAGAAATGATAGTGATAGAATGAGGATCAAGGAATTGATGAGATTGAAGCACTAATGGCTAGAAGATTGAAGAGAGGCAAAGGAAGATACAAAGGTAAATTACCACTTGTATGTTTCAATTGTAAAGAGGTTGGACACTTTGCTGCAAGATGTCCAAACTGACGAAAAGATGACAGAGGAAATGATAAACCTTATGAGAAGTTTGAAAAAGGTGAAATAGAGAATACTAGAGCAACCGACAATCTAAGGAGAGAGATACTAGAGACTACAAGGACAAAGGGAAGAAAGATTTTTTACCTAGCTGAGAGTAGAGCTGATGACACTGACACTGAATCAGAAGAAGACATCGACATGGTATTTTTAGCCATGAAGGATGATTCAGATGAAGATAAAGAAAGGTATGTAGAAAGTGCATTCATATCTAAAGTTAGTAAAAATGATGTCTGGATCATAGATAGTGGCTGCACTCACCATATTACTGGTGATAAACAAAATTTTGAGAATTTTGAATACTATAATGGTGGTTCAGTGAGAATGGGGAATGACACACCTTGTCCAGTTGAAGGTAAAGGAACCATAATGTTGAATAACCTGATAAAATGTGAAAATGCTTACTGGGTTCAAGGACTGAATTACAATTTGTTAAGTGTTTCTCAGTTGAACAATTCAGGTCACAAAGTAGCATTTGAAAATAAGAAGGCAAAGATCTTCAATGAATCAGGAAGGTTGATTGGTACTGGTGAGTAGACAAAAGGTAAACTTTTCTATCTTGATGACACTAACACCACTTGTTTGATGGCTAGAAATGAAGGCTTATGGTTGTGGCACAAAAGATTGTTTCATGTGAACTTTGACAACATGATAAAGATAAGAAACAGAAGGAATTTTAGAGGCTTATCGACGATGACTAAGCCTGAGCATATCATGTGCAAAAATTGTCAAAAAGGTAAGATGACAAAGTCTAGTTTCAAGAGCAAGACCCATACATCTACTACAATTCTAGAATTAGTCCATACAGATCTATGTGGACCGATGAGGAAAAAGAGCTACTATGGAGATAGGTAATTTATTCTTTTTGTTGATGATTTCTCTAGAATGATGACAGTCATGTTTTTAAAAGATAAATCAGAAGCATTTAAGATGTTTAAATGGTACAAAGAAATGGTAGAAAAACAAAGTGAAAATAAGTTGAAATGCTTAAGGTCAAATAGAGGAGGGGAATTTACTTCAGAAGAATTCACTGACTATTGCAATGAGCATGGAATTAAAAGAAAAATTTCTGCACCAAGGATGCCACAACAAAATGGAATTGTTGAGAGGAGAAACAAATCAATTGTTGATTGTGCAAGAACATTGATGATTGAGAAACGCATCACTCAAACATTTTGGAGGGAAGCTGTCAGTACTATTGTCTACACACTAAATAGAGTACAATTGAAGAAGGACACAAAGAAGACACCATATGAGCTTTGGTATGGTCATACACCCAATGTATGTTACTTCAGAATCTTTGGTAGTTAATGTTATATATTGAAGGATGATAGAAATAAAAAATTTGAATGCAAAAGTGAAGGTATCTTCCTAGGGTATTCAACCAAAAGCTAGGCTTATAAATGTCTTAACAAGTCATCTAACAAAATCATTGAAAGTGCAAATGTAAAAATAGATGAATTTGCAAAAAAGAATGACAAGGAAAGAAAAAAGGAATCAGAGGACTACATCAAGTTTGTTTATACAGGAACCTGACACTCTACCCGAGCAACAATGTGTCACTCCTGAGAATCAAAACATTTCACCTGAGCATCAAGATGAAATTACCAATGATTAGGATAATACTAAAGATGATGTTTCGAACAATGGAGATGAAAATTAAGGCGAAGAAGATAATCAGAATGATGAACATAGAGTTGAACCTAAAATTGCCAAGTATGTCAGAAGGCATCATCCACAGAATCAAATCATAGGAGATAAGAAGGTTGGAACAAGAACAAGAAGTAAGTCACTTAACACCAAATGTTTACTTTGTGATTTTGAGCCTAAATCTATTTACAATGCACTTGAGAATGAAGAATGGGTCAGTGCTATGAATGAATAGATAGAACAGATTGAGAAGAACAATACATGGACACTAGTACCAAGTATAGATGACAAGAATGTCATCGGTACCAAATGGATATTCAAAAACAAGCTGAATTAGAATGGAAAAGTCACTAGAAACAAAGAAAGATTAGTATGCAAGGGATATGCACAAGAAGAAGGTATTGATTATGGAGAAACCTTTGCACCCGTTGTTAGACTAGAAGGAGTTATAATTTTACTTGATTATGCTACATTTAAAGGATTCAAGATATACCAAATGGATGTCAAATCTGTATTCCTAAATGGAATACTTGAAGAAGATGTATACATTAAACAACTAGAAGGGTTTGTTAATCCAGACAAGAAAAACATGGTATCTAGACTACACAAAGCCATGTATGGATTGAAACAAGCACCGAGAGCCTGGTATGAAATACTTCACTCATATCTCATTACCATTAAATTTGTTAGAACAAGTGAAAATAGCAATCTATACTTAAAAGAAGATACCGATGGTAATATTCTGATTGCTGAAATTTTTGTTGATGATATCATTTTTGGGGGAAATGAATTGTTATGCAAATCCT
>MU226183.1:1120377-1136933 GCA_018584345.1 Thuja plicata | reverse complement strand
TGCTGAAATTTTTGTTGATGATATCATTTTTGGGGGAAATGAATTGTTATGCAAATCCTTTGCTAATGAAATGAGCAAGGAATTTGAAATGTCTATGTTTGGAGAGATCAAATTATTTCTTGGTCTATAGATTATTCAACAAGATGCAGGCATTTACATCACTCAGTCCAAATACATTAAGGAAGTGCTGAAGATATTCAAGATGGACAATTCCAAACCAGTTGGAACACCTATGGCTATTGGATGCAAGATGAAAAAAGAAGACAAGACAAATCAGGTAAATTAGACCTTATATAGATCAATGATTAGCAAACTAATGTATGTTGTTCACACTAGACTAGATATAGCACATGCAGTGGGGATAGTTGCAAGATTCTCTGCTAATCCCAAAAAATCACATATGACTGCTGTCAAAATAATTCAGAGATATCTGAAGAACACCGAGGACTATGGCTTATGGTACAAAAGAGAAGGAAAATTTGAGCTACAAGTCTACATAGATGTTGATTGGGCTAGAAACATTGATGACTGAAAGAGCACAACTGGAGGAGCATTTTTCATGGGTGACAGACTAGTCACATGGATAAGCAAGAAGTATGGATGCATCTCTTAGTCTACTGCAGAAGCAGAGTATGTGGCTACTGCTGCAAATTTCTCTAATATTGCATGGATCAAACAATTACTGGAAGGTATGCATATGAAGATCCTTGAACCAGTAATTATCTATTGTGATAATACTAGTGCAATAAACATTTTGAAGAATCTAGTCATGCATGCTAAGACTAAGCATATTTCTATCAAGTATCACTATCTGAGAGAACAAGTGTAAGAAAAGGAAGTGAAACTAGAATATGTTCAATCAAAGGAATAGTTAGCTGATATATTCACCAAGTCATTGCCGAAGGTTACATTTGAGTACCTGAGACAAAGACTAGGGGTTCAACCCTTGTTTGTCAGTCAGTAATCTGACTAGGAGGTTGCATCAGCCTATATCAAATTGAAAGATCAATCATGTTGATGCAAACATTGAGATGGACAGCAACAGATACATCTATACATTGCAAGGTACAATATCTACACCAAAAATCAGACATTGTATTGATGATGGATAGGGAAATTCAAGGAATATATTATGCAAAGAGATGGAACATGATATAGATGATAAATCAAGGAGAAATATTTTTTGTTTGGCATTGTTTTAAAAGGGAGAGAAATATCTCATTATCATACAAAAAGGAGAATTATCATCAGGGATAAATTTTCTTTATCATACAAAGGGAGAGATGATCTCCATATGACATAAATGAGAGAAATGATAAAAAGAGAGATTATATCATTATCCATGAAGAGAAGTTCCTGAGAATTAGAAAGGAAGAGTTAATCAATATTATAAGGGAGAGAAATTGATTACACATGTAATATCCATCTAAGGGAGAGAAGTAACAAAGGGAGAGAGTTCAATAAAAGAGAAAGAATGTTGTCAAAGGAAAAAGAGATTATCAAGAAGAGGAATAGTCAAGGAAGAGCACATATCAGAACAGAGATATCAGATGATACATCTATCCAATGAAGGGATTGAAGATTGAAGACAACCACTCTGCATGAAACAAATCTAAGCTACTTTTTGAGCTTACTGAGAGCCAGACATTTGTAATAGTTACATTAGGAAAGCTTGATGAAACTATATATTTCATATTGTATTAGTGATAGTATAGTATGATAATGTAGTATGTTTCCATCAATGCCAAAGGGAGAGATTGATGACATGTAACTTATTGAATGTTTGAAGATGTTAAGTTGATAACTAAAATGTAGAAGGATAATTCAAGACATTAAATCGGTTAATGGATTGTATTGTCATTGATGTCAACTTGATATAATCTAATTGGTTATAATGAAAGTGTCAAAGACTTAAGAGAATCAGAGAGATAAAGATTATGCTTTTTGTACTGCATAAAAGACAAGCATTCATATTATGACTACAAACTCTGATGGTTAGTGGAACCCGACAGATAGAGATCACCGATAGCCAAGTCACAGTGATACCCGAGAAAGAAAACCGACAAGCAGAATTACAAGCAACCCCGACGGCCAGAAACATAGTGTAAACTAACGAAGAAGCTCGAGGAGAATTGGAGTGTTGACCAATGCTATCAGAGAGTTAAAACCATCAAAAATGACAAAATATCTAGCTAGCAGAGCTAAATATAGAGTTAACATGTAGTTATCATTGTCTTCATAGACAAGATAAGCCAGAGATAAGTGATTGATTTAAAGCTGATTTGTCCAGTTGGCAAGAAGATCTCAGCGAGATAAAACAAGAGTTTTGCTTTAAATCTAATTGGTGATAATTGTGGATCACACCAAGATCAAGAAGATTAAGAACCTAATAACAGTGATATCATGTCTATTTAAGAGACAACTCAATTCATTACGAATTAATGTGGGGAGAAAATGAACAAGAGGATGCTAAAGAAAAACTGTTGAAGAGAAACTTCATACAGTGCTAATCAACAAGCTAAGGAAAGATCTAAATAAATTTGCAGACACTGAGCAATAGAGCACAACATCACCAAGCATAATCAAAGTGAAGAAAAGGTATAAACAGAGTTATATTGATTAGAATAGTTTGTGAGATTACAATAGATCTAAAAATTTGCAAGTATAAGTTGTATATGTGAATAGATCATACTGTTTTAGTTTAACCATTTATTTAGAAAGTCTCTTAATCGAGTGGGATTTAAAGATCCTTTCTATATTGAGATACATCTAATGGAGTATAAAAAATTTTGGTCATGAAGATAGCATGAGATGCTAGATACCTATTGGCATGCCAAGTGATTGTTTGATCAAGGATGGCAGCATACAAATTCCCGATATCAAGTGACTGAATAAAATTTTAAATCCTCTAACAAGGTCACACCTAATAGTGTGTTTGTAACCTTTAATAGGGTTGGCTCTTCACCGATCTCACTTTAGAAGAGTGAAAATTTTGGGTTACTGGTCCTAAGTGGTTTTTTCCTTAACAGGCTTTCCACATTAAAAATCCATGTGTCAATGTGTTTATGAGTCATTAATTTAGTTTTTTGCATTACACTTAACTTAATTGGATTGATCGGTATACACTAGATAATTTATTGTCTTCGGTAAATTAACAGACTACTAATAGGTAAATATATACTAGAAGTTTTTACAAAGCATTTTGAGGAGTAGTAAATTGATATAAGTATTTGGAGGCATTCATCTTATAGGACTGAAGATAACTAGAGGTATAATTTTGTGGTACTAAGTTTTAAGGGTTGATTATTGGAATATTTTTGAGGCCACTGATTCACCTCCCCTCTCAGTTATTACTAACAGTCAGTATATATAGATTTGAAATCATTAGAAGAAGAAAATAAGGCTCTATCCAAACATCTTCAAATGGAAAATGACTGCATTTGGAAAATAAAGGAGGAGATTCAAAATTTTAAGTCTAGACATAAAGAAGTAAGCAATGAAATCAAAATAAAAAATGAGACTATCACTGATTTGAGAACAAAGAAAGAAGAAGATGAACAAACCAAGAATCTATTGAATAACATAATTAAGAGAAAAGTTGATGAATGTCAAAATATTGAACAAGAAATATTATCTCTCAAATCAAATCAAGCTGAAACCAAGACTGGTTATGAGAAACTCAATGAGGTTTTGAGCTTTTAGAGACCTCTGATGTATAAGAAAGGACTTGGATAAGATATCGGTGAATTCTCTCATAAAGAAGAAGATAAGTCAATCCCAGTAAGTAAAGATGAAACCATGTCTGATCAAACAAATAACAGTGAGGCTCTGACAAGACCCCAAATAAGTATACATTCCTTTAATGGTCGTTGTTTCAAATGTAATAAATCGGGGCATAAAGAAGTAAATTATAGAAGTAGGACTAATGTGAATAATAGATATTTTACCAGTAGATGTTATAACTATAATATTTTATATTATAAAGAGAGTCAATTTAGGAAGCCTAGTAATGATATAAAAATTTTTACTGGATATTGTTATACATGTTTTCAATATGGTCATAAAGCTAACAAGTACAGGTCAAGGCAAAAGAAACAGGATAACCGAAGCTTCAAATGCAACAAGGTTGGACATCTTGCAAAATTCTATAGATCCATGATTCAAGAAAGGTATGAATTGACAAAAATAATTAACAAGGAAGAGGCTAGAGAGGAAATGAAAAAGATTTGGGTAAAGAAAGATAACAGTAGCACTAGCTCTAGTGCACAAGTAAATTATGAAAATTCAACAGCCCCATAATTATCGCTCAAGGGGAGAGATTTCTTTATATTTGTCTCCCATCCTGAAATGTACAAACATTTCAAATTCACTTCATAAGGAAGTTATTGGTAGAAGGAACTTAAATGTGAATATTCCTTTCGATAAAAAGTGGAGCTAGTGGGCTTATGACACATTTAATGCCTTCAATATTTCAATACCTCAAGATTATACCTTAGATACAGTATTTCATTAGTCATTTTGCATACTTCAAGTTGAAGAGCTAAAGAGTGACGATGATGAGCTAGGATTTTTAGAAGGCTTTGAAGGATTTCTCTTGGCAAAATCTAAAATAGCATTACGATTATCTCACAATTAACTCATGGAAATAGATGGAGAGTTTACCCCTATTTTGATTGATGAGTCATAAGAGCCACGACCAATATTCCATTTGTGCCAATATTCCATTAGGATGTTTGTCACAGATACCACCTTGTGTTGTTCCTACAGAAGATGTTCATGTTTACTTGAAGTGTAAATTAGATGAATTTTACCACTACAAGCTTAGAGAGATTTCAGAAAAGGAACTATCACTTGAAGATTTGGAAAGGTGAAACCATAATTTAGGGTTTTGGTGGAGAAGGAGATAGATGTTTTAAATGTCTTTCCAAATTTTGTTGGAGATGATGCATGGGTAAAAATGACAATAAGTTGTTTTCATGAAAACTTATGTTGTCTTGAAGACAATTGTCAGTGGATCACTAAGGATTTTACGAAAAGAGTTATTGGTTTGTGTGACATTGGGGAAGTACCAAAGAATAAAAGTGTTAAGTTTGATGATTCTAAATCTCTAACCGATGCAACATCTAATGGAAGATCACTCAAAGTAAGCACCATTATAGAGCCTTCTATCAGATATTTCTCATAGGTCATTGGGAACAAAGTTTACTACACCAACCAAGAGATTTTGGTCTCAGAAACTGTAATCTTTGTAGCTCATCAGATGGTGAAAGGTATAGAATATGATCTCTGCACTTTAATTAAAGATCAATCTATAGATAACTTAAGAGGAATAAAGACTAGCAAGAAAGAAGTTTGTTTTTGTTTTGGTTCTTTGGCCATATGACTATTATTGTACTTCTCAAACTATATACCAAGTGAGGGTAGAGGATAGATTTATAGAGTTATTTTCTGTTTTGCAAAAGAGAATGCACAAGAGGGACAAAATTCTATGCCCTTAATTGAAAAATGTAAAGATGATATTAATTTTATTTTTACTGCTGACCATTGCATTATGCAAGCCATTCAACCTAGAGAGAAATGGTTACCATTACTTGGTTACTTGATAACTCAAAGGAAAGGTTTGACACTACTTAGGAGAAAAATCTTGAAATTTATAGTAATAAATCAAAGAAAGATGCTAAGAAAAAGGTTGAAAATATTTTGAGAAAGGTAAGGGAAGAGAAAGGGATAACAAAGGAGGAATAAGATAAGATGTTGAGAAGGACCACACACAGTTCTTCTGGTGTTGCAATATCTTTTGCACCTTCAGTTAAAGTGGAAGAGGAAATCCCCTCTAAGAAAAGAAAGATTAGTAGTTAAACATTTGTTCCTTCAAAGAAGGCAAAAGCAAGAAAAATTCATTTTTTATTGATTTCAGTAAAGAATTAGAGAAATCCATCAAGTTTGATAGCAACACTGATCAGTTTTTAGGTTGAGGTAAGGACATATAAGAAAGGAAATAAGAAAGAGGATAGTTGAATATTTGAATTTGGTTTCGATCCCTTGGATTCAAGTATTTTTCTTTATCAATTATATTTTGGTGAAACAAGTAGTATTGGTAAATTGTTTGAACTAGCATTTGATGATGGGAAACTTTCCATCATTGATGAATTCTTACAATATGGTGCAAAGTGTACTTTTGAGTTGGAAGACTATAAGGATGAAGTTTCCAATTCTTTATGGGATGAGTTGAATAAAATCAGAATGGAAACAAAGAAGATAGAAAGAGATTTTCTTAAGGCGGCTCTAGATGAGGTCTACAAAACAACATTTGGAGAATAATACATAGACACATTCTCTGCTGTTACAAAAGGTCAAGCCCCCAAATCTAAGAAGAGATTACAATCTCTTATGGAAGAAAAATCTATTGCAGTGCAGATGAAACAAGACATTATTTCTGATTTGATTTAACTTGCAAAAGAATTAAACATTCTTTCTAAAGTTGACACTATAGGTCCATCACACCATTCTCCCATTAATGAAATAATTGTTATAGAGTTTACCGATAGTGATGTTTACAATCTGGATCAGTCTCCTACCAGAATTGAGTCACTTAGTGATACTTAGGTAGGATCTTCTGTGGAAAATGAAGAAATTCATGAAATAAAAGACAATAAGGATAAGGATAAGGAAAATGATGAATGGAAAAAGATGATAGAATAAATTAGGTTAGATGAATCCAATAAGATCCATGACAGTCTCAAATTGACAAACATGGATATATCTAAGAAAGAAGTTGTGATATTGGATGAAGAAGAAGAAGAAAAAGGTAAAGAAGAAGAAGAAGAAATCGATTCAAGGAAGAAAGAAGAAGAGAAAGAAGAAATGAAGGAAAAAGATGTTTCAGTTTCTACCGAAAGTCTGGTTGCATGGAGTTCAAGAAGGAAAGAGTAAAAAATTAAATTTATTGATCATAGATTAGATATTGGATCCATTTCTCACAAATTTATGAAAAGTTTCATGCCTTCACCACTTTTTATTCAACCGGTCACTAATTCCTTATATCTTATAGAATTCAACAAGGTGACTCCTAAGCAAAAATTTGACTAGGACAAACTAATATAGTTTTTTCACAGGAAGATTTACTGAAAGAATCTAAAGAAAATGAATAAGTCATTGAAGAAATTGTGTTGACACTAAAAGATATTGTTGTGTCATGTACCATTGATCCTTCTTGTTCCAATAAAGATAAATGCAAGTTACTAGTGAATGCAGTGAAAGACCTGACCGCTTCATTTGGTAACCAAATTTAGTTGAAGGAAGAAGAAACCAAATAGACATTCTTGCAGGAGCTTAGAGATAGGTACCAAAAATCATTCTTTGATTTACAGAAGTCAATTCATGAAGGTCAACTTTTTCTGGAAGATGGAAATGAATTATATACCTTCACATTGAATTGTCGTATGGCCATAGTGTTGGAAATACAAGATGTGATAGCAAGATACTAAGAGGGGGGGAAAATCAGATCTTAAAATTTTTATCTCTTAAATCAAACTGATCCACAATCATGCATAAATATAATTGATCTATCAACTAGTACATCCATAACATAAAATAAATAACTCAAGACACATAATCTTGATAACCCAGAAACCCAAGAAGGTAAAACTAGGGTGGGGATGACACCCACAAAATCTTCACTACTGCAACAATAAAGTGTGCCTGTTAAGGCTACAAAAATTGATCACAACTTGTGATCTACCTAATTAAAGGTCTTCCCGGTTAAGTGCTATAGATCATTACAATCTACCTTGTAAAAGGATTTAAACTTACAACAAAGTAAGCACTCGGCTAAGAGATTTAGAAAGGTCTGTTAGAACCACTATGTTAAGAGATTTCACCTGATACACTTGTTAGAATCTCTCAAGATCTGATCCTTCGATATGCACTTAGATGCTGATGATGGATCTCCTCTTTCCAATACCTTCTCTGATCTAATAATCTGATATAAATTTACTCTGCTTCTCACTGCTCTATTGCTCTGCTAGATATTATATGCACCCTAAAATGGTCGCCTAGACTATGGGCCCCATTTATCATTTTATCAAAATTCCTGAATCAATGCTTTGCAACATTTTAATTCAAATCAATTTCCTTGATCAAATTGTAATTAATTCAATTATTTCAATATTTCCTAAGGTTTGATCTTTTTTATTTAATTAAAAGATTTAATCTCCCTTTTAATTAAATAAAATTCATCTTATTTAATTAAATTAAATTTATCCCTTTTAATTAAATAAAATTCATCTTATTTAATTAAATTAAATTCCTCCCATTTAATTAAATAAAATTCTTCTAATTTATTTAATTATAAATAAAACCACTCTTTTAATTAAATAAATAAAAATCCCCACTTAAAGCACTTTATTTGATGAAAAAGGAAATAAAAATTAAATAAAAGTCCATTTTTCTTCACATCTTTCTAAGTGGTGGGCTTTTTGCCTCTTAATCATAGCCTTTGATTTTTACCTCTTAATCTCTACTGTCCATTTCTCTTTAAAAGGAAACCTCTTCTTCTCAATCTATATATAGAATTTTTATGTATTGTTATGCTACAGGTTTGGAGAGCAATTTTGGAGGAGAATTTGAGCACTCAAGCTTGGATATTACAACTTCTCTCTTCTTGTCTTCTTCTTCTTGCATCCATGGCTATTCATGTAGATTAGATTCATATTAGATTAAAATCATATTTCTTTACATAGATTAAACTTGCATATTTCCTTTTATAGATTAATCTTGCATTGTTATCGTTTAGATTAATTTACTTTTATGCATTGTTATCATATAGAATAGATTTCATTTTCATGCATTGAATCTCTCATTTCATGGTGTACTTGCATGGGCACAACTAGGTCAATCTGAGGGCCTCCATCACAAACCTTTGCACTCCATGACTAGGGAGCTATGAGTCGATATTTGGGGTCTCGTTCTTGAGCAACCTTGGATGGAATGATTCATAGAAGTGTGACACATTTTCATCACACATTTTTGGCGCCCACCGTGGGGCATGATGCTCCTGATTTTCCTTCATTTTATTCATATTTTTAGATTTTCTAATCTTTACATGGTTATTTTATTGAATTTTTTCAAGCCTAACCCTTGTGCAGGATGAGTTGAAGATAAAACCTAGGGTTTTTTGAAAGCATTGATCATATCTCCTAAAGGACTTGGAGTTTTAGTCTAAATTTTGGTTTGTAGGTTGGGGACATATCAGAGAAGCTTCAGTAAAAAAACCAAAATTTTCTGAGGTATTTTGAATTTTTTATAATTTTTTCTTTATTTTTCATAAAACCTTAATTTTTGGCGCAAATAAGCATAATTTTCAGAAATATTTACATTTTTGGAAAGATATTTAAATTATATAGGGGGCACATTCTTTGATTTTTAAATTTAGATGCAATATCATAGCTCATTTGGTCAATTTATGAAAACTGGTCTATTTTGAGAAAATGGCTCCCTAGGGCACAAATAAAAATATCTTTTTAAAATTATGACATTTTTGGAAAGCTCTCTATTTTTTAATAGGGGTGTTTTCTTTGTATTTCTATTTTTAGGTCCAAAATCATAGCAAAAAAATTAGATCTTGTTGACTAGGTCAAAAATCAAAATTAAAAAAAAGGGCATTTAATGATTAGCTTGCACTTATTTTTCACATGGTTCAACGCGTGATATGAGTTATCATTTGGATTAGTTTCTGATTATTATTTCTCCTAACAATTGATTTTTAGATCTAACCCTAGGGTTTGCATAAGTTGAATATACATTGCATATCTTGTTTGCTTGTTTGCTTGTTGGAGAGTTCGTGGGGATTGCTTAGACTTGCGTGGATAAACAACAAAATGATTTGCATTGCATTGGATTTGAGGTATTTTGTTGATCTCTATAAAATTTGGATTTTGGAAATAAAATGAACATCTCATGTGTTTAGCTTGAGTGTTTTCTTACTTTCATAGATCACATTTCCAATTGGTGCTCTAAAAATGGACCTAGATTTGCTTTCTTGCATACATGTTTCACATAGTAATTATGCCCTATGAACACTATTTGTGGTGATCTTGAGAGAGTGGGCTTCATTCTCTTGTCTTACATGTGAAGCTCTTCTTGACGATAGATCCCCTTGTAGGTAGGGAAGGATTTTATTTTTATCTCATTGGTCAACTTGGTTTGGGCTGCAACTTTTGGCAATACTTTCTCTCTTTGGGGAGATTGGTGTCATTTGTTGTTGTGTGAATCTTGAATGATGTGATTTCAAACTAGTGAGTCAATGAATCATGTTTGCTATGTTTTGGAGAGGTGAAGAGGCTAGAGGATTATGCTCTTTTCCCTTTTGGGAGAATTAGAAACTTAGAACCCTTGAATCCAAACCAAGTCCCCGCGTGGTCCATATTGTGAGTCTTCCTTGTTAGAGAGGATTAATCGTAGTGGACATTCTCTCTATTGGGTAAACCATGTCGATGAAACCTCAAGCGGTAACAACCATTTTCTCCATGGTAGCAACAACCGCTATATAAATGTCCTTGTGGAATAAATCTTCATAGGTGTAGTTTCTTGTGGGTTGTCAGATCTCCTTAGCAGCTCCTGATTGATTAAATTCTCAAACTATGTCAAAACCTCAGTGCGCCGAGATTGGATTTCACCCACTTGAGATTGCAAAAGTTGCAGAGTCAAACCATTACTAAGAACCATAGTGCAACCAACTTTTTATTCTCTAGGACTATGTGCGTGATTGAAAAACATTTTGAGAACATACACAAGTAGCATTCTTATGGAGTAGAAATACTATGACACTATCCATGTTCATGTGCAAGGTTGCTTTTTCCCTTGCTCATTGTTTGAAGACATTGATTGCTTGAATTCCCTGTTTGTTGTCTTGCGTGCTTGATTCATGATAAAAATTTGTTAATGCATCTAGTTGGTCAATTAAAATGAACAAATCTGAGTTCTCGAGTGATGAAAATTTCAATATATCTCCCCAAAGAGTGTCATGACATGTTTCTCAACATCCAAATGAACTTAAATGGTATCTGATTGCATAAAATGACTCTTGGTCTTCTTTCTTTTGCATCTCTCATGTCTTCCTAGTCTTCCATTTCCATTCTTCTCTTCTTCTTTCATGCTTCTTCCTCTTCTTCCTAAGATCTTCACGTCTTCTTGATTCTTTTCCTCTTATTATCTAGTCTACCTTCTTCTATTTTTATCTCTTCTTCCTTCTATGCTTGATTCCTCCTCTTCTAGAACCATGAATTCCAAATATCTTGTTATGGAACCTCTCTTGAGAATAGATGATCTCAAACTTGTTTCTCAATTCGAAGAGTGGCATTTCTCCGAAAATTGCATGGATGATAAATTGAGTACAGAAATACAAATAAAAGTGATTGAATCAAACGTCTTTGCTAGGATCATATACAATATCTTGTCACAACGACCTCCTTCTTTCAAACATCTTTCATCTTCTATGTCTTCTCATCATTCCTCATCATCCAAATCTTCTTCTTCCACTAGATCTTCATTTTCCTCTTCTTCACAATCTCGTTCTTCTTCTACTTCTCCCAAGAGTCATGCTTCTCTTCAAAATGCATACCATAATGAGCAACGTGATAATCCTTGTGATACCTCTTCCATGAAGAATGACATGCCCATCTTTGATGACTTTGATGATCCCAACTATTATGATTCTGATGACAATGATGAGTATGATGATGGAAAAAATAGTAATACCTATGACTCTGATGCCTATTTTGATTATGGTTTTTATGATGAGATACATATTCATACTCCTAACACCTCTATTCCTAAGAGTCCTTTTCGTTGTGTGCTCGCGCTTACTAGGGATGGGGGTTCACAGTGGAGAGATTGTGATGGTGATCCATATGATTCTGATTTTGAAAGAGACTTTGATGAGTTTTATGAACAATACTTTGATGATGCATTTGAGGAAGAGAAAGCTTTCCGTGCTAATTACAAATGTCAATTCTATAAGAATTCCTCCTCTAAGTATTCTCAATCTGAAAATAAATATTGCACTCTCAAGAAAGGTCATGTTAATGATGAACATTTTTTTTGTGATGATTCCCTTCCATCCTCTACTTCCTCCAATACCCATACATCTCCTAAAGTTGCCAAATATTTCACAAATCTTTCATCCAAAAAAAGTCCTAATGCTTTTCATGTAGTTCCCTATAATTATCCTCAAGGGCTACCTCTTAAAGAAACTCAAGCTAACCTTCTCTTGGCTGAAAATACTTTCAATAATCCTAAACCTAAAGAACCTAAGCCTTCATATGCTATAATGCCTACTTCAGCTAATCCTTCCCCATCTCTTCCCAAGTCTCCCATACAATTCCAACATGCTTCATTTTCCTTAGAAGTGGCTTCATGTCAAGAGGACTCTAAAAATGATAAAGAAAAGAACATAAAGAAAGATCAAGATCAAGAAACCTCCATGTCATCCAATCATTTTCATGATGTCTCTTATCTGTTTCATGGTTCTTTTGATCCCTTACGCCCTTTCTCATTCATTCCATCCTGTCTCAAGTCTTCTCCTAAGCAAGACCAAGTTACTACTTACACCATTGAGCTTATTGACAATAAAAATAACCTTACCCCACTTGCACTTTCCAAAGATGATACTTCCATTAAGGTTATTAAAAATGGTGTTGTTACTTCCAATATTAAGCCTATTAAAAATCAAGAGGAACATTATACGCTTATGCTATCCAAAGATCCTTGTCAAGATCAAAGTCTTCCATCTTCTTGTTCTACCACTCCATGTTTGCTTCCACTTTGTACTCTTCCTAACTCTTTTCAAGCTTCAAACAATCCTATCAAAGAAGGTGCTCCTATTCAAGATGTTCATGATCCTATTAAAAATCCTAATGCTCACTCTAAAGATGCTGATGTTCTTGGTTGTCATATACATGCTGATGAACTTATTGATTATCCTTTTGCATCTTCCACATCCATCCTTGGACCTCCTCCACCAATACTAAGGGCTTCATGTTTGACTTCCATCTTGGGTCCTTATGTCCCTTCACTTTCCCCTCCTAACTCTCCTAATTCATCATCCATCTTGGGTCCTTACGTCCCTCCATGTCCTATCTTTCCCCAAGATCAACATAGATGCATACCCTTGAATCCTTTTCATCCATCCACCCATCTAAGCCAATAATACTCTTCTTCTTCCTCCACAAGTCCCAAGTCTTTTGGAAGAAACTTGAATGTGCAATACAAGAAAAAGAAGCAATACAAGAATTCATCTAAAAAAGAAGATCACCATGTCTCCTCTAATCGACATGGGGGCATAAAGTCAAAAGATATATCTAAGAAGAAAACTACAAGACAAGTATGGGTTCCAAAATCCATCATTGAAGATATCCTCTCTAAATCATCAAAAAGAAATGAAAAGACTAGGACTATATGGATTCCAAAGTCTCTCTTGAAAGAGTCTCATGTTGAGAAACAAGTGAAGTTGACATTCAAGGTTCCAAAGGCTTACACTTCATCTTCTTCCAAAAGTATTCTTTCATTCCATGCGCCTAAACCGCAACCTCGGCTATCCATTCACCATATTCCTTCATGTATTCCTTCATTCACATTTCCTCCATCCTCTTGCCACCCTTCAAGGTGTGTATTGACATTGATCTTGCCTTCCTTTCTATCTACCCTTTGACAATCCTTCCATTCACTATCCTTCTACCTTCTATCCTTTTTCCTCATTTGTCTATTCCTCCTATTTTCCAACCTCACTCACTTTGCATAAAACCTTATCCTCCATTTTACTCTTTCATCTTCCTTTCCCTATCGACATCTTTAAGCATATCATTTTGAATCTTTGGAATATCATGGTTTATCTTTTCAAGGAGAATTATCTAAAAAGCTTGCCTTCTTCCAAA
Source organism: Thuja plicata (assembly GCA_018584345.1). Classification (NCBI taxonomy): domain Eukaryota; kingdom Viridiplantae; phylum Streptophyta; class Pinopsida; order Cupressales; family Cupressaceae; genus Thuja; species Thuja plicata. The sequence continues at coordinate 1,123,002 of MU226183.1, read as the reverse complement.
AAATTAAAAAAAAAAAAGAGAAATAATTTCATCCTATGGTGAAAACCACTCCCTTGTGGCACCTTGGATAGGTACCATGATGAAAACCTGGCAATCAGGCATCATGCGTAGTTCTTCTACATCTTTCATCCATTTCTATATTCTCTCTTTGATCTTGACAATGTTGATCTATACACGAACATTTGGGCTATCTTGTGAGCTATCTTACGATGATCTTGCTTTCATTCCTTTCATGTTTAGCCTTCACGTCTATCTTCCTCCATTCATTTTCGCTTATCTCTATCCTTTTCCTCTTTAGTCTTGATCTAATAAAAAAAATGATTAAAACACGGTGCTATGAAGCCTCTTGACATATCTACTCCTTTGGACTGCATCCTTTCCTGCTCCTGCATTACACTTTTGTGACTTATCCTATGCTGGCCTTTCATTGCTTTTCCAAATGTGCTTTACATGATGTTTCTTTTCTTTTCCCTAGCTTGGGTACTCTTGAGGAGTTTGCCTTTGAGGATTTCTTCCCTTCATTCTCCTTCATTCTCTTGTCTTCCATCTCTTCCACCAGCTTGCTAATCCCTCCTGTCCTCCACCTTGCTAAAACATTGGGACTGTGTGATGTGATCTTGCTTGGGATTTTGATGCCCATTCTGTCTCGGGGCATCCTTTGTACATAATTATTGATTCTGAAAAAAATCCCAAAAAATGATATATTGTCAAAAATTCTAAAAATTAGAAAATGTCCTGAAAAAATGATCATCTTAGTGAAAACCTAGCAATAGGCGCTTTGATGTATCTCCAAAAAAAATTATATATCCCAAAAATACAAAAAAATCAAAAAAATGAAAAATTCAAAAAAAAAGGAAAAATTGCCTTGGTGAAAACCTGAAAACAGGCGCCTTGGTAGCAAAAATTCAAAACAAATTATAAAAAGTCCTAAAAAATGAAAAAAAAAATGAAAAAAAATGAAAGAGAAAAAAATGTAATAAAATCCAAGTGGTGAAAACTTGGAAATAGGCGCTACTTGAGGCCTTTGCACCCCTATTTCTTAGCGTGTGTCCTCGACACTTAGCCTCTCTCCATCATGCCTTGTCCTTGTTGCCATGGTCTGGAATTGGTATTTGTCTTTGTCTAGGAGGCATAACTATGTTAGATTTGGTCTCTTGGATGCATTAGACTTTAGGATGCCTCACAAATGGTGTTTTTTTCAACACCACCCCAACTGTATTTTTCAATACAACCCCTGACATTGAGCATTTTTCAACACTTATCAGTTTGGTCTTACCCTATTTTGTCATGTGGTCTTACCTGCTTGCAAGCATTTGATCCTTATCCTCAGAGCTCAGTATAAGTTAACACACTTAAATTTTTAAACACAACACTTAATGCTTGAGCTATGTCATGATATTTTCTTTGTGTGCTGACTATTATTGATTTGTTTTGAGTGTCCTTGTCTAATAAGTCTCTTTGGAATGCATAGCTAGAGGACTTGGGGCATTGGGTATGTTTTTATTTGCTTCTTGCTTTATGCTTCACTATTTTTGCAAAATCATTTTGCCGGTCATTCTGGCCTCTATGCCTTGATGCAAGCATGGTTTTACTATATTAAATTGGGTAAGCTAACATCACAGTCATCTTGACCTTTATGTCTTTGATGCTTATGTTAGAATCTTTCCACATTCCAATCTGATATAAATCACATTCATATCTTCATAGTTGCACTTGTGACTAGTGATGATTGTGTGATTTTATGATGTTCGTTAATAATGGCCCAATGATGAAAATAAGTTCCTTAACATTCTCTAATGAATGACGAACAAAAAGTCCTATGTTACAGTTGCTCTATTGCAAGTACACCTTTGCAGTTTCATGTAGCTTGCATTGTTAGACCTCACATTAATTTGCATTTTTAGGCTACATTATGATTTTGAGAGGGTTTCCTTCATCTTTCTTGTGGACTTTTAATCAACTGTGATCACGCTCTGATCTTCATTTCCTTATCTTCTTTCGTGATCTCAATCAAAATTTTCTATCTTAAATAGTTGATTGATTTTGGGGCATTCTCTTTCTTAAGGAAAATTCTCTTTCATGCTTCCAAACTTCTATTTCTTTCCACCTCTTCCTTCCATTCTCTTTCACCCCACTTCTTCTTGTTCTTGTTCTTGTTCTTGTTCTCTTCTAATTCAACCTTGGGGCATAATCTTTCATGCTTGATGATCTACCTTATTTCTTTGACCCTTATATCTTTCATCTTACATCAAGAACCTTATCATTAGTTCGATTTGATCAAATTTATCAATTTGTTGTTTCTCCTCTATCTCATTTCGATCTCGATCATGAGGGGGCAGTACCTATCAAACTTCAATCCTTGATTCAGCTTTATCAATCATATCATTTGTTCCACTTGGGGCAACCTTGCTTGAGATTCTTATCTCAGACATGTCAATTACTTACAAACAACAGTGTTGAAATTGTCTTTTTTGCAATCAGCTTATTTTTTGTTCCGGTGTCAATTACTTACAAACAACGGTGTTGATGTCTGTGTTGTTTTGTGATCCCAAATCGATCTCACACTTCAACTGCATTCTTTGACTACATGTGTTCCCAGAATGATCACACATTAGTCAAAGAGGG
>MU226183.1:1096635-1119638 GCA_018584345.1 Thuja plicata | reverse complement strand
CATGGTGTACTTGCATGGGCACAACTAGGTCAATCTGAGGGCCTCCATCACAAACCTTTGCACTCCATGACTAGGGAGCTATGAGTCGATATTTGAGGTCTCATTCTTGAGCAACCTTGAATGGAATAATTCATAGAAGTGTGACACATTTTCATCACACAGATATATACTTCTTATTCAAAATAACCCTTTGCACATCTCTCATGTATGCACACACACCTTACAAAATTAGGGTAAGAAGCAATCTTATATACCTTACAAATCTAGCATTGAGATCTAGATCAATGATCAAGATCAAATACTTACGTCGCTTGGGCATTCCAATTTTTTGATTGGTTCAATGCCACGTATTGGGTCAAATGATTTAATGTGTAATTAACTTTTTTGAAAACATTAAATACTCAAAAAAGTCGGCCCAAAATATTTTACCTTCAAGTTTGTGCCATTCCTGACATGTATGACAAAACTGTATTGCTCAGCATATAAAGGCTCTGGTGCTTGGTATGAACTGATCAACTTCACTTGGATTTTGTGTAACTCGGCAACTAATATCTACTTAACCTATACAAGATAGCTCAGTCGCAGTGATGACCGACTAATCTACCTAGATAAATGACTATGGGACACTAACGACCAACAAAACTTAGAGATCAACAATCTCCCCCTTTGATATTAGTGGAAAAAATACTTATCATTTCTTTACATCCAAAAATTTTTCTTAAGTACACAATGTACTCCCCCTAAGATTATACTTCGGACCTCATATAATATTTACATAGTATACATGCCAAAAAAATATATATTATGCCTATTTCTGCACATCTTTTTCTGTTCCCTTATCTTTTTCCCCCTTGTTTTTGTCATTGATAGCTATAGGGGTAAATTTATATTTATCCAAAAATGGCTTATGAAGCTATAATATCAATACAAACACTGTATCCCAATTGTCCTTAACAAACTTCATAACCTGTAATTTAATTTCTAGCTTGGAAGTTAGACTTACCAAACTATCTGCAGTAGAGAGATGAGAATCTCTCTTGACTAATTCACATGCAGCTGTAAGTTCCTTTTGAATAACCTCCAGATGAGGTATCAAGTTAGTCTGAATCATTATCAATTTGGCCCTTATTCGGCCATCTTTAGCCATAAGCTTGGCTAATCTCCTTTGTACATGAGTCAACCTATCAAAATGTATGGAGCCAGAACTAGCATCCATGCTCAATGAGCTCGTTGTTGAATTTAAATCTAATTGCAACTTCTCAATAAGCTATTGATTATCCTTTATAAATAATTTTACATCACATAATCTTTTGTACAAAGAATAAACATTATTTGCAACTTCCTCAAGAATGTCAACAAGAGAAGAAAGTTCAACCTGTTTGGTAGCAATCTCTTCTGATATCTTCTCCAAGACTTTGTTCTCAAATTTTATCTCAGACCATTGCAACAAATTTTTAGTTGCCTCAATTTTTTCATCATTAACTCTCTGCACAACGTGAACTAACTGTTCCAGAATTGGTGCTTTCTGATTTTCATCTTCCATATCAAAAGATTTAACAAAAATATCCTTTATATCATGTAGAACTTGCTTCTTCTTATGATCCCTCTTCATTTCCTCTTGTCTCTTCTTCCTCTTTAATAGGTCTTGAAGAGTCTGAATCTGCTCATATGACAAGTTCTCAGGATCCCATTTAGGAATCACAATAACTTCATCCAATGTGATATTTAAGCTCGGTGACTTCTTCTTGTTTAGCTTCTTATTCTTGAGCTCTAGTGAGCTGATACTCGACTCAGGTTCTTCAATATATTTTCCTTTGTCACTATTAATTTCAATTGCAGTATTCAACTGAGTCAAAATTAACTACTGATCAGGTATACTCCCAATTTTAGGTCTAGTTGGAGTAGATGAGACAGAGTGTGGTAGATCCACCAACACTTGTATAGCCTCTTGTTGTGTAGGCTTATTTTCAATTTCTTCCATCTTTCTCCACTATCTAAAAATGTTTCCACAACCTCTAAAATAGGTAGATTATCATTTGTTACCTCCTTTTCTTCTTCTTTCTCTATCTCAGCCTCAGTTGCACGAATAGGCGATAGCCTGCCTGTGTCTACCGGCTCATTTTGATCCTCGACATCCACATTACTTGTTATCTTCAATTGTAGTGAAAATGGGACTCTCCACTGTCAGATCTACAGTTTGCACTTTGTCTGTTTTCTCTTCCAATTCCATTTCAGTCTCTGCCTAATCAGTAGAAATTTGTTCTTCCAATTCCATCTATTGTGAGGTGCCTTCACCTTTCTTATCTTCCTTCTTAGTTAATAGCCCAAAAGTCTCCTTCCAAATTTGAGTGCTCTGTTGGACTACACCTTCAACATAATTTTTTAGAATTGCATAATCTCTTTGTTTGGGAATAAACTTCCTTTGATATTTTTCAATGAATTTTCCCATTTGCTTCTTTGTTAATCCAGGAATGACCTTAGCTAATGTCCCTTCCCTTATCTATCTTTCAGTCATCAATGCATATTGCCACTTTTGTGATAAAATATCATAAAGTTTTTTGGGGACAAGGTCTCCTATCTCTATAGGTGTCATCTTAAACGCACCCATCATGTCTAATAGTGCTTCCTGAATCTTATGCTTGTCTACTACACTTTGATTCTCATACCTAATAAATTTGAATCCTTCTATTCTAGCTATACTTCTAATGTTCTTACATACCTCATCAATATTGGTCAATGGTTTATGTGATGCTATAGGTATGTTGCTAGGTTCATTTGTATCTATCTTCTCCTCATCATCTTCTTTCTCCAAGATTAGTTTCCTCCTCGGTCTCTTCTCAGGTTTTCTCGGCACAACCTTTGTTTCAACTTGTTTTCTTTTTCCTGAGCTACTCTCTCCAGCATTCTTCTTTGTATATATTTTTGTTTTCTTGGAAAGAGATGAAATATTTGATGCCCTAGTCCTAGGCTGGTTAACAATAGGAGGGGTAGCCTTAGGTTTGGCTTTTCTTGGTTTAGTTACCTTGGCAACTACTGGCTTCTTTCCTTTTTCTTTCACAGTGATATCTTCTTCAGGTTCACTTTCCTCTTTTTCACTAGACATATCCTCTCCATGTCCTATTGATAAAACCAAAGGTGCATCCTCTATTTCTTCATCACTCTCTATCCCAACCATTTTCTTCAAATCTTTTACGATATTTTTCCTTTTCCTCTCCATAGTGCCAGCCTTCAAATCCATAGAGATTTTGGACTTAGCTTCCTCATAATTCCCAAAATGTCTGGCTGAACCATCAATCTCCTCTGTAAGTAGATATTTCATAGCTGCAAATGTCTCATCAATATTCACCTCATAAGGTAATGGCCTTAGCCATGATACCCTTGACACTACTTCCTGAACATAGGTAAAATCTGTATCCACTAGGAAACAAATATCCTCATAGTGTTTCTCAACTAGTGACCTGGGAATTCTGCTTCTCAATCTCATCTTTTTCTTGAATTCAAAAAAGTATGTTCCCATTATATTGTTAAAGTTACCACCTAATTTCTCAATAAGCACATTGATTTTTTGTGTAATTGGTCGGTCTTTCTTCCACACAATATCTCCAAAAATAGTCCAAATATATTCTGTATATAGAAGAATATGCAAACTAGTAGAGAACCAAACATACCAATTGAGTTCTTTGCCTTTCGGATTGAAGAAAGGTTCTTGGACAACTGCGTCATCTAAATCTTGGCAAGGTCATAAGTATGGTCCTTCTTCACAATCTTCCAAGCCTGGTCGACTGCAATATATGGGACATTATCCAGTCGGCTCGACTGATAAAAATTGTGAGCAATAACCCTAACTACAAAATCAAGCTCCAAATCCTTGATTGTAGAGATTTTTATTCCTCTTTTATTCCAAACTACCCCAGTGTTTTCTTCTATATCCTCCTTACTTTGACATCTCATGGTTCTCTTCCCGTTAATAGTTGGATAACCAGTTACCTCGTGATGATTTCCTTTGTAATCTTAACTAGTCCATTATCCAGCCATATGTTCATATCGTGTACATGGATAAGGACAATCTTGATCCATTCCATTTTGAAATGCCTCAGGAAATCTAGGGCACAAGTTAACCCTCTCTCGGCTAGATGTTTATGTTCAACTTTTAGGGTTCAGTCTTTAAACAATTTATTGTAGGATTCCCTTAACTCATGATCTCCAATTTCACTAACTTTGCACATATAACATGACCTAACATCATGAATCATAAGTAACTTAGGTGGAATCAATGATAGGGCTCTGATTAGATCACCCTGGATGGGGCTTTCAGAAACTGCTCAGAAATTAGGAGGCGCACAGGTCTCGCTCCTTACCAATTAAACTTTCATCAACTCCTTCTCCATATTCTTAGTTGTTGTAGAAGAACTTTTGGCCATGATTTCCAAAATAGGGTTTCAAAGATGACAAATAGAGTACCTCAGAAGATATAAAAATTCACACTATTCACTCAAGATTGCCGACGGCACACTGGAGAAATCTTTAAGAAATCTTGCAGAAATCAAGTTTGCAGATGCTCAATCGCTCCATGAAATTCTTAATCGCATGGTGAGAATGAAAATGAATGGCTATCTCCTTTATATAAGTTCCAATGGTCAAAATTAGGTTAGCATTAAATGTTCTTTTTGTTGAGTGAGTGCCATGCAGATGTCCTCGGCTGACTCACAAAACTTGCCTACCTCTCGGTCACAACCCATGTTCAGTCATCATACAAAACTTACTCGGTCAACCATACCGGCTCGACATACACTAGAGAACTCGGTCTTAGTGCACAATAAGACTATTGCTTGACACCTATAGTGCATATTGAATTTACATGGTACATGTCTCAAAATGTGTCCTGATGCATCTTTACATATGCAGATATGGAATTTTGCATTTTTATATGTTAGGAACTGATGAAAGATGTGAAATATAAATACAGTTCCTCACATACCTCATTTTCTTAGTTGGTGATGGTGTGATCACCTGACCTATTGGATTGGGTGACCTCAGCTGTAGTAGCTTCACATCTGCGTGATTCTTCTTTCCTTATCCATGTCTAGTTCATCTGTGCTCTAATCTTATCAACAGTAGGAGCAGGTACCTTTGTTTTGCAATCTCTCCTAGTATGACCAATTTTCAGACAATTATAACAAACTAGGCTTCCATTCATCCAACACTTAGATTTTCCTCTGAAATGTGTCTTTATACAATTTTCTGGAACATTCCCATACTCACCACAGTAATGAAAACTATGCCATGTGTTGTAATCCCAATTGTAAGTGTTAACTTTCCTTGGTGCTTTTGCTTGCATTTTTGATGTCCATTGTTGTTTAGCATTAGATCTGCAATCTTGTTCTCTATGTCCAAATTTATGATAGTTATAACAATACCCATTGAATCTAGGTGTGGGAGGTGCATTGCTTTCCTTTTCCCAACATTCATGTGCCTGATGTCCAAACTTCTTACAGTTAAAACAATTACCATTAAAATTAGGTTTAGGATTGGACTTACCATTCATGCTTCGGAAGATGTTTGTTGTGTGTCTTGATTTTCTACAGTGGTAGCATACAGGCTTGTTGTTCTTTGACTTTGCATTCCCCTTTTCACCAATCTTAGATGATTCTCCTTTCTCAGTAGACGTCTATTGTTTAGTATGACCTAATCCAGAAGAATCCTTGGATCTTCTTGATGCTTCCATCAGGTTTTCAAAATAATTCAAAGCTTCATTTGGTTTGTTCAATCTTTCATTAAGTTCTTTCTTAGATCTCAATTCATCTTTCAATTGACTATTCTCAGATCTCAGATTTACAATTTCTATGTCTTTCCTACTGATCTCCTAATTCACAAGTAGCAGTTGATTCGCCACATCAACCTGATTGTTTCTCATCATTTGTACATCATGTTTCCTTTCATCAAGTCTGATAGTCATCATTCATTTGTCTTCTTCAGCTATAACTTTGTCATCTTCAGCTTTCTTCTTTTGTTCCACTATTTCACATAGTCTTACTATTTGAGTTTCTTTTTCTCTTTTTTAGGTTTTTGAATTCTTCACAAAGTGTATTGTTCCTTTCTAGTAGATCTGCAATTGCTGCATCACTCTCAGTAGAATTTCTATTCTAAAATAGATTTGCAGTGTCTTCTTCTTGATAATGAGTGCCATTCATTTGTTTTGCCAAATCTTTCCTTGTTAGTAGGGACTTCTTAAATTCTTGTCTTGCTGTCTCAAGATGATGTAATGCTAGCTGAATATCAATCTTTTGATTCTCAATGATTTTACCCGATTTGTAAATCTCCATCTCAAGATCTGTATTCTCAAGCTGATTAAAACCTTTTATAGGAGAACTGGACTCTGATACCAATTGTTGGAAATACAAGATGGGAAAGCAAGATACTAAGAGGGGGGTGAATGAGATATTAAAACTTTTATCTCTCAAATCAAACTAATCCACAATCATGCATAAATATAATTGATCTATCAACTAGTAGCATCCATAACATAAAATAAATAACTCAAGACACATAATTTTGATAACCCAGAAACCCAAGAAGGTAAAATTGGGGTGGGGATGACACCCACAAAATCTTCACTACTGCAGCAATAAAGTGTGCATGTTAAGGATACAAAATTTGATCACAACTTGTGATCTACCTAATTAAAGGTCTGCCCAGTTAAGAGCTATAGATCATTACAATCTACCTTGTAAAAGGATTTAAACTTACAACAAAATAAGCACTTGGCTAAGAGATTTAGAAAGGTTTGTTAGAACCACTATGTTAAGAGATTTCACCTGATACACTTGTTAGAATGTCTCAAGATCTGATCCTTCGATAGGCACTTAGATGTCGATGACAGATCTCCTCTTTCCAATACCTTCTCTGATCTAATAATCTGATATAACTTTACTTTGTTGCTCAATACTCTGTTTCTCTACTAGATCTATGCTTCTTATTCAAAATAACCCTTTGCACATCTCTCATGTATATAGACACACCTTAAAAAATTAGGATAAGAAGCAATCTTATATACCTTACAAATATGGCATTAAGATCTAGATCAACGATCAACGATCAAGATCAAATACTTATGCCACTTGGGCATTCCAATTTTCTGATTGGTTCCATGCCACATATTGGGTCAAATGATTTAATGCATAATTAACTCTGTTGAAAACATTAAATACTCAAAAAAGTCGGCCCAAAATAGTTTACCTTCAAGTTTATGCCATTCCTGACATGTATGACAAAACTGTATTGCTCGACATATAAAGACTCTGGTGCTCGGTATGAACTGATCAACTTCACTTGGATTTTGTGTAACTCGACAACTACTATCTGCTCAGCCTATACAGGATAGCTCGGTCACAGTGATGACCAACTAACCTACCTAGATAAATGACTAAGTGTGGGACACTAATGATCAACAAAACTTAGAGATCAACACATAGTAGAGATCAAATATGTAATGGACTCCATTGAGTTATAGATAATAAATGCTTATCAGTCATATAGGATTATTGATAATATTGATGGGTTTATTAGGATTAAGTTAGACCAAGTAAAAAATAAATTCTTCCAACTGCAACAACAATGAGAATATGTTATTATGCCTTTAGGCAATTTGCAATATCTGTGTGACGTTCCATGTATTTCCAATTTATGCACAATGCAATTATTAGTGCACAAGGATACTCAGAAGGGGAACCAAAAACTATTGATGAGCACATGTTGACCTTGGTTTGTGTACATCATGTTTTTTTGGAACAATTTATTTCTAAATGGAAAGCTAATAGAGGCAAGTGGATTGAGGAACTCCAGCAACTGAAGAAGGCTCTTGGGGTTGATGCCTCAATTTTGTCAGTTCTTTTTCTTGTTTTAGTTTATATGGTTTTTGAGGTCCCTTTCTCATTAAAGTAAAAAGGGGAAGTAGTAGCAGTCATGTAAACAAAATAATTTTTTCAAAAAATAAAAGTATAAGTGATTGACATATCCCCCTCACGGGGAATTTTGGAGGTGTTTCAGATCATTTTGAAGTTCAGTGTTGGAATGATTAGTTTTGGACTTCCAAAATACTTTTTGTTTGCCATCAATGACGAAGGGGGAGTTTGTTGAACCATCCCTATTTTGGTTTTCATTGATGTCACTATTCTAGAAATGTCGGTATCGGTCAACATCTTTCAATATTGGCTAAACCGTTGTATCTTTTTTTATCACTTCTTATGTTCACCAACTGTTGACACTGATGGTGGTCACTGATAGAAGTAGTTAACGGTATTATCAATGGTCTTTTAGGTTTGTCTTTGAACACAACATGTTAGGTCCAACCCTATTTCACATACATCTAAATCTTGATTATGTAGCCGATAGCATATTTAAATTATAAATTGATTACACATTTTGTTTTTGGTCTCAGCCGACATGAAGGGAGTAAATACTATGTTAGAATAACTGAGAGGGGAGGGGGGAGGGGTGTGAATCAGTGGCCTCAATATTAATCCAATAATTTAACCAAAATTTTATACCATATATATAAAACCTCTAGTTATCTTTAGTCCTACAAGATGTATGCCTTTAAGTAATCTTATCAAATATATGCTGCTCGATGATTATACTATTTATCCTTTCCTTAAGCTATATCAAATAGTAGTTTATCTTTTCCTAGCCTTACTGAATATCAGCAAATAAACTTAGTGTTTACCGACCAATCCTCTTTTAGTAATGTGTAAAGAAAAAAATCAAAGTAATGAACCATATACACATTTGACACATGGATTTTTAACGTGGAAACACTGTTAAGGGAAAAACCACTTGGGACCGGCAAACCAAAATTTTCACTCTTCTGAAGTGAGCTCAGTGAAGAGCCAACCCTGTTAAAGGTTACAAACACACTGTTAAGTGCCATCTTGTTAGAGGATTTAAAACCATTGGCTAGTCTTTTGACCTTTTGCATTCACTATGTTGTCAACAAGTAAAAACCTTTTGATACTCTTGAGTATCTCATTACATTAAGGACTGTTAAATCACACTCGGTTAAGAGATTTTTTGAATCAATGGTTAAAATGAAACAATAAATGATTTGTTCATTAATACAACTTAAACTTGCAGATGTTCAAATCTATTGTAAGTCGATAATACCTCTCAGATCAATTTTCTCCTATGTTCCTTTTCTCCCCTCTTTTCTCTTTCTGCTCAGTGAATGTTGTTGCTTCTCTGTTGCTCGGTGTCTTCAAAATACTTGGCTCTATCCTTTAGCCTGTATGATCAGATCTGCATGAAGACTTCTATCTTCACCAGAATTATTCTCAGCATTCCTCTACTTGATAATGAATTACTTGTCTCTTTATATAGACATGATTTCACTGTTTATTGTCCTTTTTTTTGACATAGATAGCTTTCTTGATCCACAAATCTCGCCATGCATTGCTTTAATCTTTAAAGCTTTGCTTTAGATTTATTCCAAAAATATATCCTTATTTTTTGTGCTTTAAATCTCCTTCTTATCCTTAGTTTATCTAATCGATGAAAATAAAGTAATCAATCAGTTAAATCTATATTTAGCTCCTGCCAACTAAGTATTTTGTCATTTCCTAACTCCAATTCTAATCGGTGATCAACTCTTAGTTTTCTCGGTTATTGACTTGAGTTGTCCTCGGGCATCAATACTGTCTATCAGGAAATACTGTGAACTTCAATTATGCTCAGGGTTTCTTTTCTTGGTATACACTGTGACTTTCTTGGGGTTCTCCGTCTGTCGGTGTGCACTGTCCGTCGGTGTTTAATGTCACTCGGTGTACACTGGCTTTATATGTTTACCAATAACATAAAATTTATCTCTTTGGTTTCTTGAAGTCTATGACATTATTTATATGATCAATCAAATTATATCAAGTTGAAATCAATTACAATACAATACATTAACTGATTTAATGTCTTGCATTTACTTTCTATATCGGTGATCATCAACTTGTCATCTTCAAACATTCAATTAGTTATAGTTCATCAATCTCTCCCTTTGGCATTGATGGCAACATACTTATAAAAACAATATGAAATATGTAATGTAAAGCATGCAATATCATACCAAACTTATTGTTTTATAACCAATACAAATATCTGACTCTTGGTAATCTCTTCTAGCTTAGATTTGATTCTTGCAGAGTACTTTCTTCATTCTTCATTCCCTTCACAGGATAGATATGCATTGTTAACTTTTCTCCAATTCTCTCCCTTAGATGGATGGTTGTTTATTTGAATCTTTCTATCCCTTTGACTCTTCCTCTCCCTGATGGATATTTCTTCTTCTCTCCCTTTGGATGGTCATGATAGATATTTCATAAGTGGATCTCTCTCTCCCTTTGACAGCAATGGCAACCAAAAATATATATTTCTTCTATCCATCAACAATATAGCTCTATAGTAGCCAACAATTTCTCTGGTGTTCAGTTCATATAAGTGCCTTTTTATGTACTGATATATCATTGCAAACCATATCTTTTCTTGCATCAACATGAATGATCTTCTAATAATGTGTAGGTTGATGCAGCCTTCAAGTCAGCTTAGTGACCAGTAGACAAGGGTCAGACCCCTAGTCTCTTCCTCAGGTACTCAAATGTATCTTTTGGCAGTGGCTTTGTGAATATGTCTAATAATTGTTCTTTAGGTTTGTACATATTCCAGTATCACCTCTTTCTCTTATACTTGTTGGCTTAAGTAATGATACTTGATAGCAATGTGCTTTGTCTTAGCATACATCACAGGGTTCTTTGAAATGTTGATAGCACTTGTATTATCACAATAGATAATTAATGGATAAGATATTTCCATATTCATACATTTTAATAATTGTTTGATCCATGCAATGTTAGAGAAATTTGTAGAAGAAACCACATATTCTGCTTCTGCAGTGGATTGTGAGATGCATCTTTTTTTTTTACTTATCCATGTGACAAGTTTGTCACCCATAAAGAATGCTCCTCCTGTTGTGCTCTTTCTATCACCTATGTTTCTAGCCCAATCAACATCTGTATATACTTTAAGCTCAAATTTTCCTTCTCTATTATACCACAAGCCATAGTCTTCGGTATTCTTTAGATATCTCAGAATTCTTTTGACAATAGTCATGTGTAATTCCTTGGGATTAGCAGAGAATCTTGAAACTATTCCAACTACATGTGCTATATCTGGTCTAGTATGTATAACATACATTAGTTAAATCCTATCATAGATCTATATAAGGTCTGATTTACCTCAGTTGACCTGTCTTCCTTTGTCAATTTTCATCTAGTTGCCATCGGTGTTCCAACTTGTTTGGAGTCCTCCATTTTAAATATATTTAACACTTCTTTGATGTATTTGGATTGTATGATGTAGATGCCTTCTTCCTGTTATAGAATCTGTAGACCAAGAAAAAATTTGATCTCCCCAAACATTGACATCTCAAACTCTTTTCTCATTTCATCAGCAAATGATTTGCATAACATATCATTACCTCCAAATATGATATCATCAACAAATATATCAGAAATCAGAATGTTATCATCAGTATCTTCTTTTAAATACAGATTATTGTTATCGCTTGTTCTTAAAAATCCAATACTTATGAGATAAGAGTGAATTCTTTCATACCATGCTCTCAGTGCTTGTTTCAATCCATACAAGGCTTTGTGTAGTCTACAAATCAAGTTTATCTTGTTAGGATCAACAAACCCTTCTGGTTGTTCAATGTATACCTCTTCTTCTAGTATTCCATTTAGGAATGTAGATTTGACATCCATTTGGTATACTTTGAATCCTTTGAAAGCAGCAAAATCAAGTAGAATTCTTACTCCTAGTCTAGCAACGGGTGCAAAGGTTTCTCCATAGTCAATACCTTCTTCTTGTGCATACCCTTTGCATACTAATCTTGCTTTGTTCCTTGTGACTTCTCCATTCTCATTCAGTTTGTTTTTGAATATCCATTTAATACAAATGACATTTTTGTCACTCAGTCTAGGTACTAATGTCCATATTTTGATCATTTAAATCTATTCTATCTCTTCATTCACTGAGCCGTTCTTGATTCTCAAGTGCAGTATTAACAGATTTAGGCTCAAAATCACAAATCAAACATCTAGTGCTTAGTGACTTACTTCTTGTTCTCATTCTAGCTCTTTTGTCTCCTATGATTTGGTTCTGTGGATGGTGTCTTCTGACATACTTAGCAAGTACTATTTTAGATCTTTGTTCATCATTGTGATCATCATCTTGGCCTTTATTTTGATCTTCATCGCTCGGTACATCATTGTGAGTAATTTCCCAATTTTTGGTGTTTGCAGCCTGATGCTCGGTTGCATTGTTCTCTCGCTCGATAGTGATACACTATTTCTCAGGCAGAGTGTCAGGTTCTTCACTGTAGACAAATATTTTGTAATCTTCTGGTTCTTTTCTGATTTCCTCATCATTTTTCTCAGCAAATTCATCCACTTTGACATTTTCACTTTCAATGATTTTCTTAGAGGATTTGTTAAGACATTTATAAGCTTTTCTTTTGGTAGAATAACCTACAAATATTCCTTCATCACTTTTGGATTCAAGCTTTCCATTTCTATCATCTTTCAAAATATAGCATTGACTTCAAAAAATTCTAAAGTAACTTACACTAGGTGTGTATCCATACCATAACTCATAAGGTGTCTTATTGGTGTCTTTCTTCAATTAAACTTGGTTTAAAGTATAGATAGCAGTACTGACTGCTTCCCTCTAGAATGTTTGTGTGGTGCCTTTCTCTATTATCAATGTTCTAGCACAATCAACAATTGATCTATTTCTCCTCTCAGCAATTCCATTTTGCTGTGGTGTTCTCGGTGTAGAAACTTGTCTTGTAATTCAATGCTCATTACAAAAGTTAGTGAATTCTTCAGAAATAAATTCTCCTCCTTTATTTGGCCTTAGACATTTTAGTTCCTTTCCACTTTGTTTTTCAACTATGGCTTTATACCATTTAAACATATTAAATACTTCTGATTTCTCTTTAAAGAACATAATAGTCATCATTCTAGAATAATCATCAACAAAGAGAATAAAGTATCTATCACCATAATAACTCTTTGTTATCATTGGTCCACATAAGTCAGTATGGACTATCTCTAGAATAGCATTAGATGTGTAGGTTTTTCTCTTGAAAATAGACTTTGTCATTTTACCTTTTTGACAATTCTTACATATGACATGGTCGGGTTTTGACATGCTCGGTAAACCCCTTACCTTTCTCTTTTTTCTTATCCTAACCATGTTGTTAAAATTCACAAGACATAATATTTTATGCCACAACCAAATGTCTTCATTTATAGCCAATAAACAAGTGGTCTTAATATCATCAAGATAGAATAGGTTACCTTTTGTTTGTTCACTAGTACCGATCAACCTTCTTGATTCATTGTAGATCTTTTCCTTTTCATTCTCAAATGCAAATCGGTATCCTGTGTTATTTGGCTATGAAACACTCAATAGATTATAGTTAACTCCCTTCACCCAATATTCATTTTCACATCTGATCATATTATTCAGCATGATGGTTCCTTTACCCTCAACTAGACAAGGTGAGTCATTACCCATTCTTACTGATCCACCATTATAATATTCAAATTTTTCAAACTTTTCCTTATCTCCAGTCATGTGGTGAGTACAACCACTATCAATAATCTAAACATCATTTTTACTAACCTTAGATATGAGTGTTGTTTCAACATACCTTTCTTCTTCATCTGAATCATCCTTCATAGAAACAAATACCACCTCAATATATTCATCGGATTTGATGTCAATATTTTCAGCTTTGTTTTTAGCTAGGTAACAATCCTTCTTTCCTTTGTCCTTGTAGAATCGTTTATCTCTTCTGTCAGATTGTCGGTTGCTTCGGTGATCTCAGCCATTACTTCTATCAAAATTATTTTCATAAGATCTATCATTGTTTATGTCTTCTTTTCTCTTGTTAGGGCATCCAACATCAAAGTGTCCAATCTCTTTGCAATTAGAATAGACCAATGGCAATTTACCTTTGTATCTACCTTTGCCTCTTTGTAGTATTCTAGCCATTAGTGCTTCAATTTCATCAAGTTCTTGTTCACCACTATCATTTCTCATAGTGTGTTTATGACTTGATTTACTTATTTTTAGAGAATATTTGAATGCAGACTCAATAGTTGGTAAGACACTATTTTCAAAGTTATTCATCTCAAATGAAATAAGTCTACCAATCAAACTATCTAGTGTAACATTGTTATTTTCTACTGCTCTCATTTATTGAATTGCAGATACTATAATAGCATAAATAGGCAGTAAGGTTCTTAGAATTTTACTTACCCCTGTTTCTTCTTCAAGTACACCTCCCACTCCTCAAATAGCATTAAAAACCTCCTTGATTCTATTGCTTTACTGAGTGATGTTTTCTCCTTCTTTCATTCTTAGGTCATCAAACTTTCCTCTTAGGATTTTAACCTTAGCTCTCAGCACATTTTTAACTCCTCCATGTACTAGCTTGATTTTGTCCCACATTTTCTTTGCAGTGGTGAATGATTTGAAATCTTCAAATTCAACATCAAAGAGTGAGGAAGAAAGTTCTATCATCATGGAATTGTGTTCATGTTTCTCTCTCAATTGATCGTCTATCAGAGGTCTAGTAGGTAAAACAAATTCAGTATCCGAGTATTGTGTGACACCATTTCCAATACCTGATAGGTGGTCTTATCCTTCTTTTCCATGATGCAAAGTTGTCCTTGTTCAACTTAGGCACATCCCTTTTCCTCATCTTGTGATCTTTAGCTTGATTCTTAAAACTCTCTTCCAAGCACACAAGCTCGGGGCGGGGGGCATGAATCAATGGCCTCAATATTAATCCAATAATTCATACAAAACTTTATACCACATATGTAAAACCTCTAGTTATCTTTAGTTCTACAGGATGTATGCCTTTAAGTAATCTTATCAAATATATGGTGCTCGGTGATTATGCTATTTATCATTTCCTTAAGATTTACCGAATAGAAGTTTATCTTTTCCTAGCCTTTACCGAATATCATTAAATAAGCTTAGTGTTTACCGATCAATCCTATTTTAGTAATGTGTAAAGAAAAAAATCAAAGTAATGAACCATATACATATTTGACACATGGATTTTTAACATGGAAACTCTATTAAGGGAAAAACCACTTGGGAAGGGTAACCCAAAATTTTCACTCTTCTAAAGTGAGTTCAGTGAAGAGCCAACCCTGTTAAAGGTTAAAAACACACTGTTAAGTGCGACCTTGTTAGAGGATTTAAAACCATTGGTTAGTCTTTTGACCTTGTGCATTCACTATGCTATCAACAAGTAAAAACCTTTTGATACTCTTGAGTATGTCAATACATTAAGGAATGTTAAATCCCACTTAGTTAAGAGATTTTCTAAATCAATGGTTAAACTAAAATAGTAAATGATCTGTTCATTAATACAACTTAAAATTGTAGATGTTAAGATCTATTGTAAGTCCATAATACCTCTGTGATCAATTCTCTCTTCGATTCCTTTTCTCCCCTCCTTGTTCTTTGTGCTTAGTGAATGTTGTTTCTTCTATGTTGCTCGATGTCTGTAGAATTCTTGGCTCTATCCTTCAGCCTGTAAGATTAGATCTGCATGACGAATTCTATCTCCACCAGAATTATTCTTAGCATTCCTCTACTTGATAATGAATTACTTGTCTCTTTATATAGACATGATTTCACCATGTTTACTGTCCTTCTTGTTTTTGACGTAGATAGCTTTCTTGATCTACAAATATCACCATGCATTGCTTTAATATTTAAATCTTTTCTTTAGATTTATTCCACAAATCTCTCCTTGTTTTTTGTGCTTTAAATATCCTTCTTATCCTTAGTTTATCTGATCGATGAAAACAAAGTAATCAATTAGTTAACTCAATATTTAGCTCCTTCCAGCTAAGTATTTTTTCATTTCCTAACTCCAGTTCTGATCGGTGATCAACTCTTAGTTTTCTCAGTTATTGAATCCAGTTGTCCTCGGGCATCAATACTGTCTGTCGGGCAATACTGTGAACTTCAATTATGCTCCGGGTTGCTTTTCTCGGTATACACTGTGACTTGCTTGGGGTTGTCTGTCCATTGGTGTGTACTGTCTATCGGCGTTTACTGTCACTCGGTGTACATTGGATTTATATGTTTACCAATAACATAAAATTTATCTCTCTGGTTTCTTGAAGTCTATGACATTATTTATATGACCCATCAGATTATATCAATTTGACATCAATGACAATACAATACATTAATGTAAGGTATAAATAGACGTGGAGGATAAACATGTATAATGGGGATGAATTTTTTTTTTCAAAATAATTATTTTGAAAGGTTTGGGGTAGGTAAGATTCTCCTCCTAGCCCAAATTTACAAAGGAAAGATCCAAATTGATTAACCACAAGAAAATGGTCAATGCACACATGAATCAATCGATTAGAAATAAGAAGAAAGAGGAAAACCTTACATTCGCGGTTTTTGAGAAGGGAGAGAAGGAGAGTGTGTAATAGATATAAAATGATTAAAACCTTAATTGAAATGAATTGAAGACAAATACTAACCTCAAAGTATAGCAGATTTGGAAATTGTTGTTTTTTGATGTCTTTATTGAGCTTCTGGAAATTTTGCAACCGGACCTGGAACAGAAATATAGAGACAAAGAAAACCTGGAAATATTTTCCTTCTCTACTCCATGTTGACCTTGACCCCAAATACAGTTTGACCTTGACCCCTTTATTTTGACCTTGGCCTGTGCTACTTCGACCAAAATTCTGGTCGCGGATCCTGAAAGTTTGCCAAAAAGGGTATCCGAATCTGCTCTGTCATTTGTTGTTCCATACCTGTACCTACAAGAAAAATGGTTTTTTTTTTTTGGGTGGGGAGGGGGGTTGTCTTGGTCAAACCCTAGTTTTGGAATTAACCTTATAATAGAATTGAAATTGTAGTAATAAACAAAGTAAATATAACAATTCACCTTGCTTATGTTGAAACCCTTATGGAGGATTCGAATCCTTGGATCCACAAGTATGGATGCTCCAAAAAAATGTATAATGTAGGATGTAGGATGTAGGATTTAGGATGTCTCAAATCAATTGCCTTTAGATCTTCAACACCAATCTTGAATGGATCTTGGAATAGAAAGAAGCTTGAATGGATATAAATGGAGAAATCTTCAACAAGAGGGCTCCATAGAGCTTGAATACGTCAATGGCTACCAATGGATCTCCTTGATGAATTGAATCTTTAATTCTTGAATGCTTGAATATTTGAATGATTTTGATAGATTATCCTTCCATTATCACATTATGTCTTGCGTGCATGGGTCTTAGGTGCTTATGCTTCAAGTCTTAGAAAATGAGAGGAGAAAGGATTCCTTATATACAAGTCTAGGGCACAAACTTCTAGAGAGGTTGACATAGGAGAATTAAATTTCAATTAGGCCTATACCCCTAGAAGTGGACCTATGTTAAATATCTTTTTAAGAGTCTCTAACCACCTGAAAATGGTCTGATAAACTCAAAAGCCCTAATCTCAAATCAAGTCCCCTAGGTTCTAATCGAGACTACTAGTTTAAAGCTAATCACAATTATATAATTAAACTAGACCAGTTTAAGTATATAATTCATCAATAATCAATAATCCAAGATCACTCACCAAGAGGCATTCATCAAAAGTCATTAATTCTTTAATTAACTTGGGATAAATTAAATCAAATCAAAAAATTAAATACATGGCTAAGGAAATTAATTAAAAGCAATTAATTAATTCAAGTTATTAATATTCCTTAAACATGCCTCAAAAGTCAAACCTCTAACCAATGAGAGGTGATCACATGGATCAAGAAAACTTGCATCTTAGCCATCCCTCATGGATGCATCTCAATCGTCGAATTCAAATTTGAATTTGGAGCCTTTTCCCTCCAAGAAAACTCTATAAATGAAGCCTTTCTAAGCTCATTTGATATAGGAGCATAAAGAATTCAAGCATAGAAATAATGTCAATTTTATTCTAGCTAATTCAATTCATCTTTTAGCAAGCTAATCTAGTTCAATTTGTAGAATTTGATCTAAATGATGCATAATTGAACATGTTCTTGAGCATTTTAGTCATTTCATCTTGAATCTTCAATTTCATGATTGTCAATTGTATGATCTAATGTGCATAATCTAAGAGAAAACTTCAATTTAGATTACAATCTTCATGTCTAGGAAGCAATCATTCGGTTTCATGAGGTTTTATGTTGAGTTCATTAATTTGATCTTACTAACCTTTGATCTAATGAGTTATTGAGTGTTTGTGTGCAGTATACTTGTAGGTACAAATTTACACATCACATGACAATAAGTCATCTCAAACATTAGTGGTTCCTGTCAAAGTTTCTCATGAGACGATGGGTATAAACATGAATTCTAAACAAAAGATCCTTGGTCAGGAAGATCACTCTAAAGATGTTGATGCCCATTTCATACCTTATATTCCTCCATTTTCTCGCAATAATCATCCTTCTCCATCCTCCAAATCTAACCTTGGTCCCTATGTCCAAAAGATGAAACCTTCAAACCTTCCATCTATATTGGGTCTATATATCTCTCCATCCAACATGCCTATCACTCCTAGCTTGTCATCCACTTACCCTATCTCCTATCAAGATCAACAAAACCATGCATCATTGAACCCTCCATATCAACCGATCTATATGAATCATCCATATCATCCTTGTTCATCCACCATTCCCAAGTCTTTTGGAAGAAATTTGGATATCAAACAAAGAAATCAGAACTCCAAGAATCCACTTACATATGAGGATCGCTATGTCCAATCTAATAGACATGTGAACACAAAGAAAAAGGAAACATTCAAGAGACCACAAAGGTCCACTAAGAAAAGAATAAAATAAAATAAAATGTGGGTTCCAAAATCCCTTATTAAAGTTCTAAGTGAATATTAAAGCATCCAAAAACATAGAAAATCAAAAGCTATGTGGATTCCCAAGTCATTCTTAAAAGACTTGAATGCAAAATCAGAGTTGACATCCAAGCTTCCAAAGGCTTCCACTCCATATCCTTTCAAATATTTTCCATTTTCTAAACCTAGATTGGATCCTCATGTCCCAAAATCCACTACCATGAATGCACCTTCATCCATCTTGGGTCCTTGTGTACCAAGATCCATATTGCTTCCCACATGAAAACCTTGATCCATTTCATCCACTTTTCCTCTATCATTCCATCATCCTTCAAGATGTATTTCGACGTTGATCTTGCCAATGTTTCCATCTATTCTTACACAAAAATTTCAATACCCTACCCAATATCCTACACCTACCTACTATCCTTATATATTAGTTCCCTACATCCCATCCATCCCATATCCTTCCATTCCTCTCATCTAATCCATCGCATAAATTCTTGGCTACTATTTCCCTTATCCTCCATTTCATACCCTTATCATCACCGTATCAACATATTTGAGCATACTTTTAGGGTCCCTGGCCTATCATAACATATCCTTCAAGGGAGCACTATCCAAAGAGAAAGAGGCATAAGTTCCTCCCTAAAATAATAATAAAAAAGAGATTGAAAAAAGAGAAAAAGTGCCCTGGTAAAAACCTAGTAAACAGACACCTTGGTAGCAAAAGTAAAGAGAAATAATTCCATCCTATGGTGAAAACCACTTCTTGTGGCGCCTTGGATAAGTACCATGATGAAAACCTGGAAAAAGGGCATCATGCGTAATTCCTCCTACTTGCACTCTTCACTTGGGGGTAAGTTCTTTCCATGTCATCTTATCCATCATATCCATGTTTCTTCTGGTGATCTTGACAATGTTGAGCCTATCCATGAACGCTTTTCATATTGGCATCCATTATCCTTACTCACTTGATCTTATCCATGGTACCCTATCATGATCTTGCTTATCACAAGCCAATACTCACTATCCTTAGACTAATTCTTGAAACATTCACTTATACCTACATCACCCCTTCTCTTGATGGTTTTGTCCTATCAGTTGACCCCTTGGTCTTGATCAAAAGGAAGAACAAAGTAAAATGGAAAATAGGTTCTTAGAACTCTTTTGACATGTCCACTCTTTTGGACTACATGCTTTCCATGACATTAGGTCACTATCCTATATGGTATTAAGCACCGCTTCATGAGCCTACATAGCTATATTATTTTTCCCTAGCTTGGGTAATCTTGGGGAGACTTTCCTTGAAGGTGGAATTCACCCACTTCATCCACCATTGCTGATCCACTTCTGATATATCAATCCATCCACAATTCCCTACACCTTTATAGACATTGGGGGCACACAAATGTAATCATGCTTGAGAATCGGTAATCTTTTAAAATCTTCTAAACCTGGTAAACAAGTGACATTTTGTCAGCTCGCTGCTCTATCTATCAAAGCTTGGATAACCCTTCAGCAAGTGCTTCAAGACCTTTGAGCCAAAGCAAGAAAGAACACATTCCTATTTTATTGCTATATCCTTTTCCTATCACCACCATGGTTTGGAATTCAATACTATCTTTCTTGTGAATAGACACAATCTCAAACTTCTTCAAGACAATCAATTCACCAGTGATATTTGTCAATACCACATCAATCAATAAAAGGTGTTTCTCAACACCACCCTAACCAAAAAACCAAACAAAGGTATTTATCAATACCATTGATCAAGTCACATCTCATATCAACAAAAAAAATAGTGTTTCCTAAACACTCATCCTATTATCAAGATGATCATATTGAATCTATCAATCAATGACACAAGTACATAAATGATCAGTCATGTCCTATGCTTTCATGAATTCTAAATTCTAATTAACTCTATGATGTATCTGTACTAGAGAAATAATGAAGGAGTTGGGATACTTTTCTTTGAATGATTGTTTATTCTTTATCAGATTTTTGCTTATCATTCCTCTCTCACATGTTTCAATAATACTCTACTGAGCTAGAAACATGAGGACAGGGGGCATGATATTTTCTTTGATTTCTGCTTGTGATTGACATTGGTTTTTGACAAATTCTATGATGACAAAGCTAAAGCTACATGAAAGGCTCTAATTCTGAGACCAAACCAAACACTTGTGTTAGATTGGGTTGTTATCTTTATTAATTAGTGATTATCATATTTACGGAGATATTACATGAACATCGAGGAAGGTATATGGTATTTTATTTGTTTGTTGTGTGTTTGTCAATGAAATTGATACTCCAGACATCATGATTTGTTATATCTTGATGCTTGTGTCAAAATGCAATATCAAAATTTTAACTCAATTAGTATTCATATCATCAGAATAAATCAATTATTCATGGTGGTTGTACTAAATAAATTTTTTTACACAAGTCATAATCATATTATCATAGTCACTTAAGCACTAGTGATGGTTGTATGTACTTGTATCTAAGAATGGTGATATTCATACTAACATGATTACTTGCATAGTGTTGGTTGTGTCAAAAACGGGGTCTGCAAAAATATCAATGATGAAAGAAAAGCACAAAATGAATGACATGAAAATGGAAGCTGCATTTGCATTTTAGTTGCATTTCATTCTAGGAGTTGCCTAGCTTTTATAGAAAAAGACGTTGTGAAAGGCTATCATAACACCTCTAAAAAGAGGGAAAAGAAAACTTCAAACATTCAAAAACATATCATTTCTCTTATGATTAAGTATTTTAATCATTGAAATAAAAATCATCATTTGCATCCACATTGCATTTCATTAACTATCAATAAAATCCATACATATGCATCCATACCATTAACCTAACATCATACCTATGCATCAAAAAAATCAAAAATAAAGTGCATCCATAGCATAAAAAAATCAAATAACATGCTCATAGAATAATCATAATCATCTTATAAAGCATGAAATATCAATGAAAAAGATACAATGAGATCAAATCATGAGAATGTCATCATATATCAAATAATGTCCATGAGATGCATCATCCAAAAACTGAGAAAAAATGGTGCTTGATTACAGATATTGTAGAAGTTGATAAATCCAACTTCACAGCTTGCCAAGAACACCTGCATGCAAAATACCTGTTGCAAAGATTGAAGCCAACAACAGAAAAAGCAGAAACCCTTCTATGCTCAAAAGGTGAGAGCTCAAAATGTATTCGAAGAGTCTGAAAAAAACAAATACAAGCATTCGACCTTAAAGGTGAATGAAACCCTAAAAGGGAAAAACTGACCTAAGAGAAAGCTTAAGAGAAAAATAGAGTATGCCTAACTTAATAATTAATATCAACATGATATAATTAATAAGTGGTAAAGAAGACTATGCACTCTAACACCCTGTTGGTGCTCAAATCGACAGATTGGACTCCTAATGGATTTCGTTTATCCAACAAAGATAAAAATGATTGATTTGCCAATGAACAAGGTTTTGACAACCTCCTACAATTCTGATTCTACGGAACCAAGGTTGGTGGACCTGTACTTTAAAACCTGTCTTCAAAATCCTCTAGAAGTTTCCTATAACGGATAACTGATAACTTCTGTTCCTGCTACTCAATTGGTTAATAAGATCATGAAACTGAAAGTATATATGTTAATGAAATGTATTGTATTTAATATTTCTTTGATATGATTGAAATACGAAACTGAATTAGATGAAATGAAAAAATAATTCAAAACTTGAAATAACGAGACCTTATACCAAATTCAACAAAACGAGAAAGACCAGTGCTTTAATTTAATACTGGCAATAGAGTCGATAATCTTGAACCTTACGTTCAACTTCAGAGACAGCTTTGAAACAAAAGCTTATCACCTTAAAGGCATTTATGAAATGCGAATATAATTAAAAGTTTAGACAATATTTCAATTTAATACTATTTCTCAAATGACGGACTAATTGATTAATATTTTAATCAATAAGATTTTAACCATACGAAAATGAGAAAGA